>CM046950.1:53217807-53420307 GCA_025698515.1 Gossypium sturtianum
GGTATGCGTTCAGTGTATTACTAAATTCCTCTTTCGTCGCGAGAGGACACGGCCATAGCTGCGCCGTGTTGTCGATCTTCACGCCGTGTTCGACGCACCGTGAGGCCTGCGGCCGTGTAAGTCGTGTGAGCCGTGTTAGTAGGAATGGTAGTATGATGGAGTGTGGCTTGAAATCCAGGTCGATCTTTGATTTGGTAAACAGCCTAATTTTAATTAAGATTTAGCCAGTTTCTGGATTCTTTCATCAGATTCTTTCTAGGTATGAACATAATAAGGATTAAGAGCACCTTTTACATAAAATTGGGGCTTTTAATCATCCAAAAGTATATTAAATGTGGGCTTAAAATATGTTACTTTACGGTTTATCAAGCAACTAATGTGTGGACGCCGCAGTAACGACTGGCTCCGCGCAAGGACCGTGTCGGTAGAAAGTAGACCAGACTATGGGTCAAGGTTAAGAGAGCACGGGAAGCCTTTCTTCACATAATTAGTAATTGGTACCACGAGGTATGTGCGAGCGAATCCTAATGCTCAACCTCCTCCACACCTCACATACCTCAAACCAGGCTTCTTGTGGCTCCTCGGTATAGAATTGAGTTGAGGGATGACCAAACCCCGCATAGATAAGATTAAAGCAAGGGGCCGAGGAATTTAGAGCTAACATAAGCGATGACCCCAGGAGGGGCGAAGTTACGGCTTTGAGGAACTCAATGAGTATTTGATAAACTCTCACCACACCGAGGAGAGTTTAAAATACAGCAGTGTCATTCTTTGAAGGACTCGACCTATCATTGGCGGAAAGATGATAACTTCGGTGGTTCAAGAGAGAGGGTGATGTGGGGCTTCTTTTGGAAGAATGCTAAAAGAAGTATATAAATTAGAGGTTTGTGGACCTGAGCTTGAGAAAGAATTCCTTGAATTGAAGCAAGGAAAAATGGCGTGGCAAAATATGAGCCTGAATTCTTTTTAGGCTCAGCACAAGTATGCACAAGAATGTGTGTCTACAGAAGCTATCTTGTGTAAAAGGTTTGAAGATGGGCTTTGAATGAGGATGTATGGACTTCTAGTTGGAATTTTGGAGCTAAAAGAATTTGTGGTGTTGGTTGTACCAGGGCATGTAAAGTGGCTTGAATAAGGAAATGAGGAAAGCCATGAGTGGAGGCCTAGAGATGCAAGAAAAGGCCAAAAAGTAAGTCATACCAAGCTCATAAAGAAGTCCAAGGAGATGAACCAGCTTAGGCGACTGCATCCAGTTGGATATTCACATCGAGATTGAGTAATACATACTCGGGCTCGAGAGTTCAAAACCACCTCGATGGCAAGTGTGGGCAATCCAAAATCAAGCGGAGTGTCCAAATTATGAGCACTAACCACTTGGGAGTGTTGGGGAATAACAAAGCTATTACAAGTGTTGTTCACCCGATCATTTCATCAGAAATTTTCACGAGGGATGACAAGGAAAGGAAGCAAGAGATAAGATCAAGCAATGTATCTTCGAGGTAGATCTCTCAAAGAACAGGGAGGAAGGACTAGTAGTAGAGGTGCGCCAAGATTATCAACTGTGGGATTGGAGGGTTAGAGCACACCGGTTTCTATACCATTCGCTTTTCGCGAAGAGGCATCATCTCTGAATGTAATAACGAGGTAGTTTTTCTCTTCTATGATACCTCTGTTATTGCTTTGATTGATCAGTCTCTTACATTTGCATGAGATTGGCATCTAGTATGAGTATGATTGTTGAGTGTACGTAATTTGTAGTAAAGGTTTCAAACCCGTTAGGCAAACATGTGCTAGTTGACAAGGTGTGTTGGAATTGTCCTTTGACAATTAGAGGTCACTATTTTTAAAGTAAATCTTATGTTATTAAACTTTGATGAATTTTATTTGATTCTTGGTATGGATTTGTTGACTACCCATAGTGTTTTAGTGAAGCTGTGGTAGTAAATTTATTGAATTGAAATATGAAAATGGAGATGTTATTCGGGTGGAATCGGGTAGGTCGATATAGTTTGCCTGTGATAATTTCATCTATAGTGGTGAGAATACTTGAGGAAAGGATATGAGTCCTATCTACGCCTTTGTGTTGAATGTTCAAAATCGCAGTAAAAGATTGAATCGGTCTTGTGGTGTGTGAGTATTCGGATGTATTCTGGAAAAGTTACCCCGATTACCTCCGGTTAGAGGTTGAGTTTGGGATTGAATTAGTTTAGTCATCGGCACCTATTTCGGTTGCTCTCAGGTATAGGATGGCACCACTAGAGTTAAAAGAATTGAAATTTGAGTGCAAGAGTTAACAGACAAAGGGTTTTGCAAGACCAAGTTATTCACCGTGGGGTGCTTGGTACTTTGTAAAGAAGAAGGATGGGTCGATGAGATTGTGCATAGACTACAGACAACTCAACAAGGTGGCAGTGAAGAATAAGTATCCTTTAACAAGGATAGATGATTTATTTGACCAATTGAAGGGGAGCTACGGTGTTCTCCAAGATGAACTTCCTAAGGTCTAAGATATTACCAGTTGAGGGCTAAGGAGCAAGATGTGCTCAAAATGCATTTACTGACGATGTATGGCCATTACAAATTTCTTGTCATGCCATTTGGTTTAACGTAATGCTCCTGCGATTTTCATGGATTTAATGAATCGTAGTATTTGACCGTGTTTGGATAAATTTGTGGTTGTTTTTTATTGATGACATACTAATTTATTCTCGAGATGAGGAGATGAGCATGCACGAGCATTTGAGAATTGTGTTCTGAACTTTAAGAGATAAGTAGTTATAGTCTAAATTCGAAGAAGAGCGAGTTTTGGCTCAGGAAATTCGAATTTCTGAGACACATTGTGTCGGAGTGACGATATAAGAGTTGACCCAAGTAAGATCTCGGTTATTATGGAGTTGAAATCGCCAAGGAATGTCCGAGATTAGGAGATTTTTGGTTTAGCGGAGAATTACTACATACGGTTTGTCAAAGGGTTTTCCATGATTGCTACCTCGACGACAAAAGCATTGCAAAAGTTAAGTTAAGTTTGAATGGATGAGAAATGCCAAAAAGTTTCGATATTGATTGAAAGCATTCTTGTGCCGAGGCACCTGTTTTGGTACAACTGAGTCGGAGAAAAGAGTTCTAAGTAGTCTGTTGATGCTTCATTAAATGGTCTCGCTATATGTTGATGCAAGAGGGTAAGGTAGCGCTTACGCCTCTAGACAATTAAAATCGCATGAGAAGAATTATCCGACTCATTATTTGGAGTTGGCTGCAATTGTCTTTGCTTTGAAGATTTGGCGTCATTATTTATATGGCGAGAAGTGCCAAATCTTCACCGATCACAAGAGTTTTAAGTACTTAATGGACCAAAAGGATTTGAATTTGCGACAACGGCTGGCTTGAATTATTAAAGGATTACTGAGTTGTAATCGATTACCATCCTGGGGAAAGCGAATGTGGTTGCGGATGCCTTGAGTAGAAAATCTATATGCTTTGAGAGCTATGAGTAAGAATAGCGTTGTCGATGACTCCGCCGCTATATTGGCCAGTTGAGGGCTAGACCATTATTTATTTAGCGTGATATGTAAATCTCAAAAGAATGATAGTGAGATACAAGTTAAGAGAGGCTCGAAGCAGCAAATCGGAGATGACTCGATTTCCGTGTTAGTTCAGATGGTTGTTTAATGTTTCATGACAGGATTTGTGTGCCAGAGGATGACAAGTTAATCCAAAAATTTTACATGAAGCACACAATGGTGCGTTTGTCGGTACACAGGGCAACACAAAAATGTACAATGATTTGAAGAAATTGTATTGGTGGTTAGGAGCATGAAAAGAGACATCTCCGAGTTTGTTCTGAAATGTTTAGTTTGTCAACAAGTGAAAGCTGAGCACCAAGTGCCCTCGGGATTACTTCAACCGGTGATGGTTCCCGAGTGGTAATGGGATCGAATCACCATGGATTTCGTAACAGGGTTGCGTATGACTCCGAGAAAGAAAGATCTTTGTGGTGGGTCATTGCTAATAGATTAACAAAATCGTCTCACTTTATACCGATACATGTGGATTACTCACTTGATAATTTGGCCGAATTGTATGTTCTTTGAGGTGGTGAGATTGCATGGGGTGCTGGAAACACATAAATTTATATATTTTTATGCCCTTTTTATCCCAAATTCATGCGCTTCGATTAAATTCTTGTCGAAAAATAATTAATTATTATAAAATAATTAAATTGTGCTAAAAATATGAACATGATGAATTTTAATTAATTTTATAGTTAATTTTGATTTATTTTGACTATTTTCATTGATTCGCACAAAGGGCTTAAAATTGGCTCCTAAACAAACAACAAAGAATAAACCAGAAGTAATTTGAGGAAGTATCAAGCGAAGTTATTTCCAGCCCAAGACGGTCCAATTATGAATATTTAATCATAATATAATTAATTTTAATTTATTCCCAATTTAATTTGGGCTAAATAAATTAATCTTAATTAATTATGAAAAGGCCCGATTGAACCGCATCGCTTGAACCCGAATCGATTGAACAGAACCAAGCAAAGAGTTTGGGCAGCCCAAACTGTCCCATATTGCTGGCCCAAATCAGCTTATTAGCTGATTAATTAAGTTACCAAAATAAGCCCTTGAAGACTTTTCTCAAAGTTGCATTCAAACCCTCCAAATATGGTGGCTTTGTAGATTTGCCCATACCATATTTAGCAAAAGTTGAATCCATCAAATTTGCCACATAGATGGCCGACCAAGGGGAGGTCTCTTTTGGCGTGCTACTATTTGATATTTTTAACAGCCATGATCAGCTATAAATACCACCCCTTGCTGATCATTCAAATCATCCTCAAGCCTCCAACATTCTCCTCTCTCACTTTCTCTCTCAACTCCCATTTTCCATTTTCCCTTTCTCGTGTTCTTGTGCGATTTCTCTCTTGGAATAGGAGTGTTTTCCCAACCATTTGGAGCAGCAATTGGAGTGTTCATAAGGCACCTTGATAGCCGAGGACAACGGAGAACTAAGAACGGAGCATTCAGGCAAAGCCACGGAGAAACACCGGATTTGTTTCTTGTTCCCTGTCTCTTTAAATTTCGTTGTTCTTTTGAAAAACATGTTTATGAATATTTATGCTATTGAAATGGTTAATTTAATCAGCTTAGCTTGAATTTAATTCATGTTGGGTTGATTGCATTTCGTCATCTTAAATTATTAAAATTGTGTTTATACTGTTATAGGCCTCGGTAAGATGCTTGATTAAGTAAAATCATGCTTAAGTTATTTTGGCATTTTAACTCTTCAGATAACTAAAGAATTAATTATTTAATCACGTTGAAATTGTAATTAATGGACACAATACTTAATCTGTGCATGTTTAATTCTTCTAAGGTAGCTAAAGATTAAATTAGCATTGTATTTGGCGATACATATGCCTTGCATACCTTGCAAGATTTTTGTGATTAAATTGTTTCAAGGTAAGGATACTTTGTTACATCACATGATCTTTTATATGTTTATTAGGTCGAATTAATCAGTTGAATCACATAGGAATATGCGAGAGATTGTTTAATTTAATAAGTATGTATGTGCAATAACATGTAAATATGTTCATAAGTTAGCAAATTACCGAGTTGTCGTGATTTATTCGTAACAAGTATAAGCATAAGCTTAATAATTCTAAGTTAAGAAATGTGATTAATCCAACACAATTATATCATCTTGATTAAAATCAGCTTTTGAAATCGTGCATTAGAACTTTGTGTTATTTTATTTTACTTTGTTTTCCTTTAGTTTTTAAATATTTCTTAAATCCAATTATTTTCCTTTACCAAAGTGTTTAAAAACATTTTCATAAATAGTTCTTTTCACAAATCCACAATGGGTACAATACTACACATTTACTTGTCACTTTATTACTTATTACGATTGTGTACACTTGCACATTTCCACCGCTCCAAGTTTTTGTTGCTAGTGTTGCGGATTGTTTTTCAAAAGCCATTATTTGTGAATTTTTAGTCTTACATTTTGGTTTATTTATTTTCATATTGAAATTTTTACTTACTCAATTTTTCTCGTGATTATTTCAAGTGTTTATGAGTATTGACCAGATTATTGATTTACTCTCGTGGACATCGAAATAGAAACGAACCTTTCGACAACGAAGAAGACAAGCAAACTGAGAAGAACCAGAAGAAATGAACTTCGAGAATATGAACCAAGGAAGCGAGGCAAACCTCGCTCGAGAATCCTATCCTTATTGGCGATGATAGGGATAGAGCTTTGCGACATCTTTGTGCGATGTTTAACGATCTTAACTGGGTATTAGGGACCCGAAATTGAGGCACACAATTTGAGCTGAAGCTAGTCATGTTCCAGATATGCTTCGGCAGCGGTAGGCCAATTCAGTGGAATGCCTACGAAGATCCTCATCTTCACCTAAGACTATTTATGGAGTGGAGATTCTTTTCAAGTTAGCTCTGAGTTTTCAAGATACCTTACGATTGAAGTTGTTCCCATATTCGTTAAGGGGCGAGCTCGTGCCCGGTTGAACTCATTGCCACCGAACTCTATTTTTACATTGCAAGAATTAGCGAGAAATTCCTCATGAAGTATTTTCCGCCAAGCAAGAATGCTAAGCAGAGGAACGAGATCACTGCCTTCCGCCAAATGGATAATGAGTTTTTGTATGAGGCATGGGAAAGATTTAAAGAGTTATTTCGAAAATGCCCTCATCATGGAATCCCACATTGCATTCAACTTGAGACATTCTATAATGGTCTCAACGCCCACACAAGGATGGTAGTGGACGCCTCCGCTAATGGTGCTCTCCTTTCTAAGTCTTATAACGAGGCTTATGAAATTATTGAGTGGATTGCCAGCAACAATTATCAATGGCCAACCATCGTGGCGAAGATCGAGAGCAGACGAAGTCGCGAGAATTCATGAAGTAGATGTCTTACTTCACTCAGCATCTCGGTATCATCAATATCCTCAATGCTTAAAAATCTTACTACTAATGGGTCTAATAGTTTTGCAGCACAACCGCCCTAATCAATTTGAAAATATAGCTTGTGTTTATTGTGGGAGGGACATTTGTTTGAAGAATGTCCATCGAACCCGAATCAGATACTACATGGGTAATCGAACCAAAACCGAGAAGGCAAGGGCCGTGCAATCAATTTCTATAACCCATCATGGAGAAACCACCGAATTTCTCTTGGAGTAACCAGAAATTTGGAACCGATACCACTTTACGCTCAACCTGCACCAACCCAAATACCGCCTAATTTTCCGCAACAAGTTGAAACTAGTTCAAGCTGAAGCATCCAATAGCTTGGAAAGTTTTTCTTAAAAATACATAGCAAAGAATGATGCCTTAATCGAGCCAGCAACTACATTGAAGAATTTTGAAAATCAAGTGGGCGACTTACTACTAAACTCAAGAACCGACCACAATGTGCTCTACCTGGTGACACGGAAATTCGAGAAATGCTGGGAAGGAACATTGTAAAGCGTTGGCATTGAGGAGTGGAAGGATAGTAGAGCCTAACACCATTGAAGCTAGAAAGGAGCAAGCCGATGCTCAAGATTGAAGAAGTTCAACCATGTGTTGAAACCCTAGTTTCACCAAAACCAAATCAGAAACCATGCAAAGTAACCTTAGGACCAGCTTAATTTTGATCACCCAACAACTTCGTTAGATGTAGAATTGCCGCCAAAGGCGAATCAACCGTAATCGGTTCCGGTGATGAAACCACCACCACCTTACCCTCAAAGACTTCTGAAAGCCAAAAGCGTGAGATTCAATTCAAGAAATTCCTTAACGTGACTCAAACAACTTCACATCAACATCCCGCTGGTTGAAGCACTTGAGCAAATGCCGAACTATGTCAAGTTCATGAAATATATCTTGTCTAAAAACGAAGACTTGGAGAATTTGAGATGGTAGCTCGACAAAGGAATGCGCGCATATCTTCAGACAAACTACCCCCAAAATTGAAGGATCTGGATGTTTCACCATACCATGCAACATTGGATCAACATATTGTGGTAAGGCACTATGCGACTTTAGGCGCAAGTATCAACTTGATGCCTATGTCAATATTTAGGAAGTTGGGGATAGGAGAAGTCGGACCAACTACGGTTTACACTTCAACTAGCGGTCGATCCTTAGCGCATCGAGAAGGAAAAATCGAGGACGTATTGGTGCGGCGTAGATAAATTTATCTTTCCCGCTGACTTTGTAATTCTAGAGTTTGAAGCGGGCGAAGAAGTGCCAATTATCCTAGGAAGACCATTCTTAGCAACTGGAAGGACCACTTATTGATGTGCAAAAGGGCAAAGTCGACTATGCGTGTTCGGGATGATCGGTAACATTTAATGTTTTTAAGTCAATACGATTTCTACGACACGATGGATGATTGTTCTGCAAAGATCCCATTTAGAGGATTAATTATAGAGAAGGAACTTAAGCGTGTTGAGGACCCACCTGAAAGAAATTTTGACATCGGATCCTCCAAATGATGAAGAGGAGGATGAATACTTAGGCGTGCTAGAAGCTAATAAAAAGGATTTAATCTGTAATCCCATTGTGAATCTTTAGAATTAGAGAAAAAGATTACTGACCAGCCAAAAAGCATCAATCGAGGAGCCACCTAAGTTAGAACTCAGGTATTACCTTCACACTTAAAATATGTTTATTTAGGTAACGCCTCTACTTTGCTGTGATTGTTTCAAGTAGAATTAACTCTTGAACAAGAAGAGAAACTTATCATAGTTTTGAAAAATTCAAGAAGGCTATTAGATGGACCATAACCGACATTCGCAAAGATATTGCCCATGCGTATGCATGCACAAGATCATATTAGAAGATGGCGAGAGAGGAACGATTGATGGACAACGGAGACCGAACCCCATCATGAAAGATGTAGTGAAAAGGAAATTATCAAGTGGTTGGATGCGGGTATAATTTACCCCATCTCGCAGCGATTCATGGGTGAGTCGATCCGATGCGTCGAAGAAAAGGGGTATCACGGGTAGGTGGAGAACGAGAACAACGAGTTGATACCAACTTCAGAACGATTACGGGATGGAGAATGCGCATCGATTAGGAAAGTGAACAAGGCGACTAGGAAAGATCACTTCCTTTGCCTTTCTTGGACCGATCTTCGGATAGACTCGCGAGATGAGATTACTACTATTTTCTTGATGGATACTCGTGGTATAATCAGACATTCTGATAGCATCGGAAGATCAACACAAAACGACATTCACCGCCTGCATGGTACATTTGCATTTAGACGCATGCCATTTGGTTTATGTAATGCACCAGCTACATTTCAAAGATGTATGATGTCTATTTTTACCGACATGGTTGAGAAGTACTTGGAAGTTTTCATGGATGATTTCTCGGATTCTGAGATACTTACGATGATTGCTTAGCCAATCTAGCTAAGGTACCGAGGCAATGCGAAGAAAGCGAATCTCGTACTCAAGCCGGGAAAAGTGCCATTTTATGGTACGAGAAGGAATTGTTCTAGGGCATCGGATAACGAGACATGGGATCGAGGTGGACAAAGCAAAAGTAGACGTTATTGAGAAACTCCCACCTCCAACATCCGTAAAAGGTGTTAGGAGCTTTTTTAGGTCACGTCGGTTTTTACCAAGATTTATCAAGGACTTCTCTAAAGTTGTTAAACCCTTATGCAAATTATTGGAGAAGGACTCGATATTCAAGTTTGATGAGGAATGCTTGAAAGCCTTCAACAATTTGAAGAGTCGATTAGTCACACGGCACCCATAATCGTCACACCCGGTGGGGAGTTTCCATTCATATTGATGTGTGACGCAAGTGACTTCGCAATTGGAGTGTCTTGGGCCAGCTGAAGGAAAAAAGTTTTTCATCCCATCTACTATGCAAGTAGAACTACGACGGAGCTCAACCCGAACTATCTGATAATGAGAAAAGAGTTACTTGCTCATTGCGTTTGCTTTCGACAAGTTTTGATCTTATATTGTAGGTACCAAAGTGATTGTCTATACGGACCACTCCGCGAATTAAATACTTATTGGCCAAGAAAGATGCTAAGCCGAGATTGATCAGATGGGTGCTTCTACTTTCAAGAGGTCGATCTAGAAATTCAAGATCGAAGGGAGTAGAAAACCAAGTAGCGGATCACTTATCCAGATTAGAGCCGCAAGAGGAAATTCTCCATCTATTACACGATCCAAGAGACATTTCCAAATGAACACATCTCGAAGGTAAATCATGTCCATAATATTCCTTGGTTTGCTTGATTTTGCTAACTATTTAGCTTGTGGTTTGATGCCGATTGATAAAGCGTATCAAGAATAAAAAAGTTTCTTCACGATGTGAAGTACTATTTTTGGGAAGAGCCATATTTGTTTAAAAAGTGTGCGGATCGGATGATTAGGATATGTGTGATAGAAGATGAAATAAGGAGATTTTATACCATCAAGTCATTCAACTCCAAGTGGGGACACTTTGGAGGTACTCGTACAACGACAAAGTATTGCAAGCGGATTCTTTTGGCCAACACTATTCAAGGATGCATACGCTTTACGTAAGAGTTGTGATCGATGTCAGAGGGTTGGAAACATCACCAACAGAAATGAGATGCCTCGAACGAATATCATTGAGGTAGAATTGTTCGATGTTTGGGGTATTAACTTTCTCAGTCCTTTTCCTCCATCTTTTGGTCACAAATACATACCGTAGCGATGAGATTATGTGTCCAAGTGGGTCGAGGCTGAAGCTTATCCGACGAATGATGCTAAAGTTGTGATGAAGTTCTTGCAGAAACATGTGTTCACAAGGTTCGAACCCCAAGAGCTATTATCGAGTGATGAAGGGACCCATTTTGTGAATAAGTGGTTAAAATGGTTGTTAGATAAACATGGAGTGAAACATAAGGTTGCTCTGACTTACCATCCATGAGACAAATGGGCAAGCTGAGCTAGCAAATAAGGAGATCAAGGGCATACTTGAGAAGGTAGTTTGCCTAACCGACGAGATTGGTCCAAGAGACTAGATGATGCTTTATGGGCTTACGACGAGCATACAAGACACCCTTAGGAATGTAACCCTATAGGTTGGTCTTTGGGAAAGCCTATCATCTACCTCTGGAGTTAGAGCACAGAGCTTACTGGGCTCTTCGACAACTCAATTTGGATCTCAAGCTTGCTAAAGAGAAACGAATGCTCCAACTCAACGAGCTAGAGGAATTTCGAATGTTCTCATATGAAAATGCCAAATTACTCAAAGAAAGACTCAAGAAATGGCATGACAAGCATATTCGAGTTCGAGAGTTTGAAGCAGGTCAGCAAGTTTTGTTATTTAATTCCAGATTGAAGTTCTTTCCAGGTAAGTTAAAATCACGTTGGTCCGGTCCATTTACGATTCATCGCGTCTATCCATACGGAGTTGTTGAACTCCAAGGTAAGGGAGGTAATTTTCAAGTCAACGCTCAGCGTTTGAAACATTACTACGGAGAAAAACCTGAACGGGATAAAATCTTGTTCAGTTTATATGATCTTTAGAGTTTCTTGCTTTCAATAAATTATTTAGGGTATATTTTCGGGTTTATTATGTTTAAATAAATTCTTTCTAGGAGATTGGAACTTAAGCGGGACCGTTTGTGACCCTCCGATCTTTCTTGGGAATTGATTTTGCATAATTTTCAAGAAATTAGTCCCTAAATGTCAAAATAATTTTCTGTTTTCCAAATAAAAAGGTGAATTTTGACCCAAGTCTTAAAATTGCAACTCAATTTCAAATTTTCATTAGGTCTAGGGACTTAATTGATTTATTTTTAAAATTTGGTTGCTATTTTAAGTAATTAATAAAAACTAGGTGCCTCTTTTTGTAAATATTCTTTTAAAGCATCTAGAATAAATATTTTTTTAATATCAGTCTTTTTTATTATTATTTGATAAACTTTAATATATAATTATATCCATTATAATTTATATATTAATTTTATCAACTTAGCTTAGATTAGAATTAATTTTATTTTATATTTATCTTAGTAATTTAATAGCAATTGATAATTTTATATGTGTATATTTAATTATTAAGTGTTGTTAATCTCGAGTAAAATTAGAATTGGACTCTTATTTTTAATTCTTTAATTGTTCTAAGAGTTCTACTCTAATTCCTACTCTCCCTCTATAAATTGCACCCTTGTTTCTCCCCATTCATTCATCACTCAAAACCCCAATCACCAACCCCTCAAAGTGCCGCAAGCCCCTAGCCACAACAAGCATTCGGCCAAAGCCTCCAAAGACTCACCGCACGTCGGCTCCAGAGAGTCGCTCGGTCCTGGGCCTCACGTCTGCTACCTCCAGCCCGTGTTCTTGCTGTGCACCATCGCCCAGCACACCAAACCAGCCCGTGGTGTAACACCCCAAACCCGACCCATGAGTCCTGACCGGATCTGGTATGTCACGGAGTAAAATAATTTGGACCAATTTGAAAGTTTGGTGAAAATTTGATAAAATTTGGCTAAGGTTTTAAAACGGTGTTGGAAAACTCAATTGGGCTTTTATAAACATGGTTGGGTTGATGAACCCTTTGAAATTGTCTGATTATTTAAAATTTAAGGAACTTTCAAAATCATGATTGACGTGGTGAATTTTGTTACCCGATGGTAACTTCTTTGAAAACTCGTAAAGTTATTAAGTTAGAAAAGTTACTTTTAACCGGCTCAAATAATTTTTATAAGATTCCATTTGAAATAACATAAGTAAAGTAAAGAAATAAAATAAACATCCAAGAATTAGCGGCCTTATTACAACCCAAATTAAAAGACTTTAAAAAAATAAATAAGATTAACTTAAACAAAGTAATTCCGGATCCATCGATAAGCATGGCCGCTCGAGTCCTCTCCTACTCCATCTCCGCTCTTCTACTCATCCGCAAAATGGTAAAGGAAGGGGGTGAGTCACCAAGACTCGTGTGTAATCCCCACCCGGTAAGGTAACTCATACACAAGTCATTAATAAACATGCACATGCAACCCAACCTAACCATCCATACTCCTTTTCTACCCCGTGGTGGTCAAAACCACCGGTGGTCAAAACCACCGATGACTTAGAGTCACAAATCGATGATGGGGCCAACCCATCGTGTGGTCAAAACCACCGGCGACCATAGGTCACAATATATCAAATGTGGTCAAAACCATCGTGGTACCAAACCACCGGGACTTAGTCGCAAATAATCAATCGTTGTGGTCAAAACCACGATGACCATAGGTCACAATAACTGATGGGGCCAACCCATCTTGTGGTCAAAACCACCGACGCATACCCATAATTCATCCCCTCTCTCTCATCAATCCCACCATCACATGCTTTTATAACAATTTTCATAAATCATACCGTAGCATTTAATCATCATGTGATGGCATGCAAATCATATATCAAAAATCACAAGTTAGGGGACTTACCCGATATCCATGATTATGCCACAAGATAACCACAAACAAAAGATCTAAGGCAAGTAATACAAAGATGTAAATTAATAAAGTGTGTAGAGAGATCTTACACACCTGTTACTATCGTAATTCCTAGATCCCGAAAAGCCGATCTACGATGCTAAATCCCTTGACCTATAATCAGCCAAACACGAAGGTTTAGTGCCATAGCCTATTCGGCCAAACCAAATTAATTTAAAGGGCATCTTTTAAACCCCGAATTCTTACCCAAATGCCTTGTGATTATCAACCACCACACACTATGTGCGAATCAGCTTCACTTCCTACAATCGCACTTATCCACATAAATAGCCTTCGGCTTTTGAATACACATATATATAATGAAACCAATGATCTTAAATAAAGCCTTACCACCACTTACCAAAGTCGACTATTAACAAATGAAGGATTGATTGAAATATCCTTGAGTACCTAGAGAAAATCGGTTTCAACACCGATTAACCACCAAAATATATCGCTTCCCAACCATCCAAATTGCCAGATACCAAAGTGAGAAAAGAAATAACCATTCAAGCTAACACACTTACCTTCACCAATCGATTGCACAAGAAATCCCAAAAGATTTATACCACCCTTAGTATTCGGCCAAAGAGAGTTTGATGGGGAGGAAAAGAGTTTCGCAATAAGGAGTGAATATTCGCCAAGAAAGAAATAAAAGAAAAGGGAAATTAAGAATGGAGATTCGGCAAGGAGAAGTAGAGAGAGTTTTTGAAACAAAGAAAGGAAGGTAAAGGATTAATGGTGCCGCTTGGTTTAATAGAGGTTGAAAAGGGAGTGAAAAGAAAAGACTTAAAAAAATGTAATTTCTTTAGCTTGAAATTTCCAAGTAATTGGCTAAGCAAATTCGGCACTAATGCCCCTATACTTGCCATTCCACTCTTCCTTTGAAGAGTTTAAAATTCCCAATTCCTTAATTCACTCTAGGCCACATATTTCAAATTATTCTAAATAATTTGAATACCTCAAATAATAATCAAATAATAATCCCATAATAATCTAATAATAATGCTAATATTATCCCTTTTTATCTTATCAAATAAATAATGAAAATAAAAGAGACCATGTGCTTGTCAAACTCTTCCAAATTATGTTAAACAAAGAACCCATGTGCAGCCAATTCACCTTGTCACGCCAAAGAAAAGGAAAGGAAAAATAAAATCCAAATGTCGCTTCTTGACTCGAACCAAATGCGACCACAAGCAGCAGCCTCTCTTAACGCCCCTTTCCAACTCTCCCAATTGACTTTCATGCCACGTTACCCCACCATTTAAATATAAGCCCTCTTCTCCCGCCCTTACTCCTTCAACGCCTAAAGCCCAAAAATAAAACTCCTTGCTTCCTTCATGTCTCGAACCCGAGACCTCATACCAAGGCCCTTAAGCCACGCCCCTGCCACTTCATCGAACCTAACTTTCGTGTCACAAACCTCCTTTATTTAATTTTAAGGCCTTCCTACTTAAGCCCATCACCGCATATATAGAAAATAAATGCAAAACGCCGCTCCACCCACTCGAATCGCGACTGCGCCCATTCTCTCCTCCAACTCTTAAGGGCGCTAGGTTACCACTTTGCTACGCTTTATTTCGTGACATGTTTCTCCCAAATTTCAAATTTACCCCCTATCTCCTAGCTTCCTCATTTAAGATACTTAAAAGAAATTTTTAGTTCCAAGTCCGACCTAGCTCTGGGTTAGCTCTAGGCCCTAGAACATGCTTAATACTTCTAGAATTTAATTCTTCAAGCACACACATGGGAAAATATTTAAATTACAAATAACCCCTAATTCAGGTGTTACAATTCTACCCCTTAAAAATAATTTCATCCTCAAAATTACTTACTAACGAATAATCGTACATCCTAACTCACCGCACTACGCTTATGCTGCGCTTTCTGATCTTAACAAATCTAACACATCCCCTAGAACTCATTTCTAACGTTATGATTTAACTGATTAAAAGTTTTATGCATTAGTATTTGTTCCACTGCTTAACCATGAACAATTTTATGAAAAGAATTTCTAGAAGTGGTTCTTTCGATCGAACAAAGTTTCAGCTTCAAGTTTACTATTCTAATTCGTAGAATCACATTCACATTCATCCACAACATTCACTTCACCACTTTGGACATTTCTCGATCATTCCTACCCTGTGGGTAATTTCGTCATTTTTCCTATAGGGGTATTTTGGTAATAATCGAGGTCACAAAAATAATCTTTACAAATCAAGGCATTTTGAAATCTCCAAGTTTCGAGGGTATTTTTGAAAATATTTTTCAAATCAAAGGTATTACCGAAATTTCGTAAATCGGTTTATTTTGGTAATTTTGGAAGTCGTGGCATTTTGGTAATTTTGATAAGCCAAGAATATTTTAAAAATTTTTCCAAAAATAATTTTTCCCTACTATTTAAAAGGATTATTGTAATGATTTTTAAAATTAGGGTTTTCATAAAACATGGCTAATCCCTTTTCGGTTTTATTCAAGATGTTTAGCCTATGACCGAGTCCTCTTGGTTAGGGTGAACCGGCTACGCACTGTGTAGGATTCCCATGAAGAGGAGGTGAGTCACGAGGACCGCTTAAGTACCAAGCTCTTCCGGATCCAATCCTAGACATGCGCACTAAGGTTACCACACCCTAACTCGGCGACTTGGTCCTAGGTTTGTTTAATTAGGCTTTTAAAGTCTTATGTCTTTGTTTGGGGTAACTAGTCCTAAAGTTTAAAGCACTTATCATACTATCTACGTTCCATGCTTCCTACCCTTCTACAGTAAAATAATTCATACTGTAAGTTAGGAGTACTTACTTGGGCGGATAGGTGCCGAGACTTCGGTGCCATGTTTATTCAAGCCAAAACAGCTTCAAATCATTCCAATAAGGCCTACTAACATAAAAACAAAACATTTTGGGCCTTGGGCCCCCACAGACGAGTTTTGAACTGGGCTCGATACCAATTTGTAACACCCCAAACCCGCCCATGAGTCCCCGACCGGATCTGGTATGTCACGGAGTAAAATAATTTGGACCAATTTGAAAGTTTGGTGAAAATTTGATAAAATTTGGCTAAGGTTTTAAAACGGTGTTGGAAAACTCAATTGGGCTTTTATAAACATGGTTGGGTTGATGAACCCTTTGAAATTGTCTGATTATTTAAAATTTAAGGAACTTTCAAAATCATGATTGACGTGGTGAATTTTGTTACCCGATGGTAACTTCTTTGAAAACTCGTAAAAGTTATTAAGTTAGAAAAGTTACTTTTAACCTAGGTTCAATTAATTTTTATAAGATTCCATTTGAAATAACATAAGTAAAGTAAAGAAATAAAATAAACATCCAAGAATTAGCGGCCTTATTACAACCCAAATTAAAAGACTTTAAAAAAAAAATAAAATTAACTTAAACAAAGTAATTCCAGATCCATCGATAAGCATGGCCGCCTCGAGTCCTCTCCCCGCTCCATCTCCGTTTCTATTCATCTCAAAATGGTAAAGGAAGGGGGTGAGTCACCAAGACTCGATGTGTAATCCCCACCCAGAAGGTAACTCATACACAAGTCATTAATAAACATGCACATGCAACCCAACCTAACCATCCATACTCCTTTTCTACCCCGTGTGGTCAAAACCACTGGTGGTCAAAACCACTGATGACTTAGAGTCACAAATCTGATGATGGGGCCAACCCATCGTGTGGTCAAAACCACTGATGACCATAGGTCACAATATATCAAATGTGGTCAAAACCACTGGTGGTACCAAACCACTGGGACTTAGTCGCAAATAATCAATCATTGTGGTCAAAACCACTGATGACCATAGGTCACAATAATCTGATGGGGCCAACCCATCTTGTGGTCAAAACCACTGACGACAGTCCATAATTCATCCCCCTCCTCTCATCAATCCCACCATCACATGCTTTTATAACAATTTTCATAAATCATACCGTAGCATTTAATCATCATGTGATGGCATGCAAATCATATATCAAAAATCACAAGTTAGGGGACTTACCCGATATCCATGATTATGCCACAAGCTAACCACAAACAAAAGATCTAAGGCAAGTAATACAGCATGTAAATTAATAAAGTGTGTAGAGAGATCTTACACACCTGTTACTATCGTAATTCCTAGATCCCGAAAAGTCGATCAACGATGCTAAATCCCTTGACCTATAATCGACCAAACACGAAGGTTTAGTGCCATAGCCTATTCGGCCAAACCAAATTAATTTAAAGGGCATCTTTTAAACCCTGAATTCTTACCCAAATGCCTTGTGATTATCAACCACCACACATTATGTGCGAATCAGCTTCACTTCCCTACAATCGGCACTTATCCACATAAATAGCCTTCGGCTTTTGAATACACATATATATAATGAAACCAATGATCTTAAATAAAGCCTTACCACCACTTACCAAAGTCGACTATTAACAAATGAAGGATTGATTGAAATATCCTTGAGTACCTAGAGAAAATCGGTTTCAACACCGATTAACCACCAAAATATATCGGCTTCCCAACCATCCAAATTGCCGAGGATACCAAAGAGAAAAGAAATAACCATTCGGCTAACACACTTACCTTCACCAATCGATTGCCACAAGAAATCCCAAAAGATTTATACCACCCTTAGTATTCGGCCAAAGAGTGTTTGATGGGGAGGAAAAGAGTTTCGCAATAAGGAGTGAATATTCTACCAATAAAGAAATAAAAGAAAAGGGAAATTAAGAATGGAGATTCTGCAAGGAGAAGTAGAGAGAGTTTTTGAAACAAAGAAAGGAAGGTAAAGGATTAATGGTGCCAATCGGTTTGATAGAGGTTGAAAAGGGAGTGAAAAGAAAGACTTAAAAAAATGTAATTTCTTTAGCCGAAATTTCCAAGTAATTGGCTAAGCAAATTCGCACTAATGCCCCTATACTTGCCGTCCACTCTTCATTTGAAGAGTTTAAAATTCCCCAATTCCTTAATTCACTCTAGGCCACATATTTCAAATTATTCTAAATAATTTGAATACCTCAAATAATAATCAAATAATAATCCCATAATAATCTAATAATAATGCTAATATTATCCCTTTTTATCTTATCAAATAAATAATAAAAATAAAAGAGACCATGTGCTTGTCAAACTCTTCCAAATTTAATGTTAAACAAAGAACCCATGTGCAGGCCAATTCACCTTGTCACGCCAGCAGCAAAAAGGAAAAAATAAAAATCCAAATGCTGCTTCTTGGACTCGAACCAGCGACCACAAGCAGCAGCCCTCTCTTAACGCCCCTTTCCAACTCTCTCAATTGACTTTCATGCCACGTTACCCCACCATTTAAATATAAGCCCTCTTCCCCGCCCTTACTCCTTCAACGCCTAAAGCCCAAAAATAAAACTCCTTGCTTCCTTCATGTCTCAAACCCGAGACCTCATACCAAGGCCCTTAAGCCACGCCCCTTGCCACTTCACCGAACCTAACTTTCGTGTCACAAACCTCCTTTATTTAATTATAAGGCCTTCCTACTTAAGCCCATCACCGCATATATAGAAAATAAAATGCAAAACGCTGCCTTCCACTCAAATCTGCGACTGCGCCATTCTCTCCTCCAACTCTTAAGGGCGCTAGGTTACCACTTTGCTACTGCCTTATTTCGTGACATGTTTCTCCCAAATTTCAAATTTACCCCCTATCTCCTAGCTTCCTCATTTAAGATACTTAAAAAGAAATTTTTAGTTCCAAGTCCGACCTAGCTCGGGGTTAGCTCTAGGCCCTAGAACATGCTTAATACTTCTAGAATTTAATTCTTCAAGCACACACATGGGAAAATATTTAAATTACAAATAACCCCTAATTCAGGGTGTTACACGTGGCCTACCTGCCGCAAGGCCTTGCGTGCCACCTGCTCGCAGCCCCCTCGCACGTTGCTACTCAGTCGTGCGCCTTGCTGCCTTGTGCGTCTATGCGCACGCTCCTCCTTCACCCAATCTAAGCCAAAAGCCTTTTAAATTTCCATCTTTTGTTCATTAGTATATTTTATTTTCAGAGTTCTTAATTTTTACGAGGAAGGTGGTAAGAAAAATATTTCTCCCTTAAATTTAATTTTTATTCAATTATTTAATTTTTCAATTTATCAAAATATTAGTAATTGTTATTAAATTTTCAAGAAACTAATTTTTTTTACTTTTCTTTCCATCTGATGTTCAGGTTAATCATGACTCGCAAAAGAACTTGTGCCTCCGCCCAAATTGACGAAACACAGAACAAATTTCACTGTGAAGAAGCCAAAGCAAGATACGAAAGTATTTTAAAAAATCAACAGATGCATCCAGAGAAAGGCTTCACGTTGAAGGAAAGCAACTACAGAGACTTTATGGCACGTATTCGTCAAGTTGCTGAAGCCCTCAATTGGGAATTGTTTTGTGAAAAGAGACCAAGTGTGGATGAGGAACTAGTTCGAGAATTCTACGCGAACTTAACCTCAAGCGAATTGACCGAAGTTCCAGTCTGCGGAATCAAGGTACCAATAAATTCGAATGCTATTAATGAATTCTTTGAATTACCTGATTTCAACAACGATGAATATTCTTCTCTGTTGAGCAACATTAAGCCTGAAAATTTGCAAGAGATACTCGAGGAACTTACAGTTCCAGGTTCTAAGTGGACTGTGTTAAAGCAAGGAATCCACACGTGTCGAAGAGAGTGTTTGACACCACTTGCGAAGATTTCATATTTGAACCATGGATTTCACCGCCAAAGAAGGAGCAAGGCGATTCATTCAAAGGCAATACTGATGGAGTAAAAGATGAGTCAAATTCGGAAGGATCGGCAAACCAATAAAAAAGGGAGGACTTCAACTTTAGCTTATTTTTATTCTTAAGTTATTTTAGGATTAGGTGAATTAGTAATTTTCATTTTTGCATAATAAAACAAGAGATAGGAATCATGAATAAAATCTGAACAAGTAACAAAGGCTAAAGTGTGGCAAGAGATATATACATGTCTAGGATTGGATTTTAGAGAGAGCTTGGTACTTAAGCAGTCAATTTGACTCACCTCCTCTTTTCTAAATATCCTACCTGGTGTATAGTATCTATTCACTTTAAACAATGAGGACATTGTTCACTTTAAGTAGGGGGGACCGAAAATTCGAAAATTTGAATTACTTCCACTCAGAATAAAATTTTCTTTTAATTATGATTAGGATATATTTTGTTCAATAATTTGAAATCTTGTTAAGTATGCTGAACTTCAGTATTAATAAAGTTCTATTATTTCATTAAGTTATTATGTTAGCTTAATAATGATATGAATGTGTTTTAATAGAGCATGCAAATTCGTACCATAAATTTTTAGTTCCCTACGACAAAATTAGGCATGCATGAAAGTTTAAGTCTTTAGAATTGACTTAGTAATTTCTTGAGGCGAAATACTAGGAAGCATGGAATATTGAAAATGATTTAGGCAACTATTGTTTGGACCGTTTGAGCCATTCAAGCTGACCCTGATAAAATTATCCGTTGAAACCCAACTTTGAGACTATATGGCCTAATTTTATTCGAACCTATGCAATATTTAGCCATCAATTTTCTCTTCATTACTTTTAAAATTGTCCCAAAAACTAGACTCAGTACTATTCAGAAGATCGTTTGAAAATAAGTTTGGGGGAGTTGAAAAGAAGTATCAAATGCTCGAAAATTGTAGTACATGAAGCAAGTGCTCGAATTTGAGCCTAAAAAAAAAACATGTACTCAAAATGAAATAAGTGGTCGAAAGAGCATAAGTTGGGTATCAAGGGTGAAAATTTTGAAGGTTCGATTTTAAGCTGAGTCTAGGGTTTTTAAGCCAAAAATTTATCTATCTTTTACCTACCCCTAAGCCCAGCCACGTTACAACCTTATTAAAGACCTATTGATTCAAAATTCCAATGTTACCTACATTAGTGGAGAAAAATTGCTCCGTTCAACATATGAAGACATTAGTTAAGCTTAATGATTGCAGTTTACTTTTTGAATAAGGAATTAAAATCAAATTGGTAGTGAAGAACATGTCTTTATTAAGAAATATTTAGTCTAATTTTGCTAGTATAATAATTGTTGGAGGTAATTTGAACGATATGTATACTTAAGTAGCATGATTATCAAATTTCTTATTTTTGAGCATAAGTATATTAAATTCATAATTTTGAGAAGAAAGTTATTCTGAAGGAGTTTTTCAAAGGTGTTTCCGAGAAAATTCATTTCAAATTTGTGCATTACTCGGGACGAGCAATGAATTAAGTTTGGGGGTGTGGAAACACAGAAATTTATATATTTTTTATGCCATTTTTATCCCAAATTCATGCAGTTTCGATTAAATTCTTGTCAGAAAATAATTAATTATTATAAAATAATTAAATTGTGCTAAAAATATGAACATGATGAATTTTAATTAATTTTATAGTTAATTTTGATTTATTTTGACTATTTTCGACAGATTCGCACAAAGGGCGAAAATTGGCTCGGCAGACACTGCTCGAAGAATAAACCCGAGAAGCAATTTGAAGTATCAAGGCGAAGTTATTTCCAGCCCAAGACGGTCCAATTATGAATATTTAATCATAATATAATTAATTTTAATTCATTCCCAATTTAATTTGGGCTAAATAAATTAATATTAATTAATTATGAAAAAGGCCCAGTTGAACCGCATCAGTTGAACTGAACCGATTGAACCGAACCAAGCAAAGAGTTGGGCAGCCCAAATCGTCCAAATTGCTGGCCCAAATCAGCTTATTAGCTGATTAATTAAGTTTCAAAGAAGCCCTTGAAGACTTTTCAAAGTTGGATTCAAACCCCTCCAAATATGGTGGCTTTGTAGATTTGCCCCATGCCATATTTAGCAAAGTTGAAACCATCAACTTTGCCACATAGATGGCCGGCCAAGGGAGGTCTCTTTTACACACTATTTTCTATTTTTAGCAGCCATGATCAGCTATAAATACCACCCCTTGCTGATCATTCAAATCATCCTCAAGCCTCCAACATTCTCCTCTCTCACTTTCTCTCAACTCCCATTTTCCATTTTCCTTTTGTGTTCTTGTGCCGATTTCTCATCTTGGAAAAAGGTGTTTTCCCAGCCATTTGGAGCAGCAATTGGAGTGTTCATAAGCCACCTTGATAGCCGAGGACAACGGAGAACGAAGAACGGAGCAGTCAGGCAAGCCACGGAGAAACACCGGATTTGTTTCTTGTTCCCTGTCTCTTTAAATTTCGTTGTTGTTTTCACAAACATGTTTATGAATATTTATGCTATTGAAATGGTTAATTTAATTAGCTTAGCTTGAATTTAATTCGTGTTGGGTTGATTACATTTCGTCATCTTAAATTATTAAAATTGTGTTTATACTGTTATAGGCCTCGGTAAGATGCTTGATTAAGTAAAATCATGCTTAAGTTATTTTGGCATTTTAACTCTTCGGATAACTAAAGATTAATTATTTAAACGCACTGAAATTTTAATTAATGGACACAATACTTAATCTGTGCATGTTTAATTCTTCTAAGGTAGCTGAAGATTAAATTAGCATTGTATTTGGCGATACATATGCCTTGCATAACTTGCAAGATTTTTGTGATTAAATTGTTTCAAGGTAAGGATACTTTGTTACCTCACATGATCTTTTATATGCTTATTAGGTCGAATTAATCGGTTGAATCACATAGGAATATGCGAGAGATTGTTTAATTTAATAAGTATGTATGTGCAATAACATGTAAATATGTTCATAAGTTAGCAAATTACCGAGTTGCCGTGATTTATTCGTAACAAGTATAAGCATAAGCTTAATAATTCTAAGTTAAGAAATGTGATTAATCCAACACAATTATACCATCTTGATTAAAATCAGCTTTTGAAATCGTGCATTAGAACTTTGTTTTATTTTATTTTACTTTGTTTTTCCTTTAGTTTTTAAATATTTCTTAAATCCAATTATTTTTCCTTTACCAAAGTGTTTGAAAACATTTTCATAAATAGTTCTTTTATAGTCCCTGTGGGTACGATACTCGACATTTACTTGTCACTTTATTACTTGTTACGATTGTGTACACTTGCACATTTCCACCGTTCCAGGTGCCTATATCTATTATCTCGGATAGTGATCCGAGATTTACTTCGAGACTTTGGAAGAAGTTACAGAAAGCCTTGGGTACGAGACTGAATTTTAGTACCGCGTTCCATCCTAAAACCGATGGACAATCTGAAAGAGTGGTTCAAATTCTTGAGGATATGCTTTGATGCTGTGTGTTAGAATTTGAAGGTAGTTGGGAAAGATACCTACCTTTGTTCGAATTTGCCTACAAAAATAGTTACCAGTCGAGTATACGGATGGCACCGTACGAGGCTTTATATGGTCGCAAGTGTCGGACTCCCTTGTATTGGACCAAGCTTAGTGAGAAGCAAATTCATGGGGTTGATCTAGTTAAAGAGACCGAGGAGAAAGTGAAGGTGATCCGTGATAGTCTGAAAGCTGCTTCGGACCGACAAAAGTCGTATGTGGATTTAAAAAGGAAAGAAATCGAGTTTCAAGTGGGCGACAAAGTAATTCGGAAAGTATCCCCATGGAAGAAAATATTGAGATTTGGTCGAAAGGGCAAATTGAGTCCACGCTTCATAGGGCCGTATGAGATTACCAAAAGGATTAGGCCAGTGGCATACCGGTTGGCTTTGCCGATAGAGTTAGAGAAAATACACAATGTGTTTCATGTATAAATGTTGCGGCGATATCGTTCTGATACTTCGCATGTGATCCCTCCAACAGAAATTGAGATACGATCGGATATGACTTATGAAGAGGATCCAATTAAGATATTGGCTCGGGAAGTTAAACAGTTGAGGAATAAGAGCATAGCTTTAGTAAGGTGTTATGGAAAAAACACGGTGTGGAAGAAGCTACATGGGAATCGGAAGAAGCCATGAGAGAACAATATCCAAATCTCTTTACCGGTAAGATTTTCGAGGACGAAAATCTCTAAAGGAGGGGAGAGTTGTAACAACCCGATTTTGGGGCTAGTCAGAGCAGTGGTTTCAGGACCACTAATCCGGGGTTGAAGAAAATTATTTTGGTATTATTTTATGTGTTATGGCATAAATATATGGTTATATGAAAATTTTGATGCTTTAATTTTAGAAATTGTATGCTTAATTGTGAAAAAGGACTAAATTACATAAAGTGCGAAAGTTCTATTTTGCAAGGTAGAGGTGTCTAATAGTAATAGAATATTAAATTGGAGGTCCTTAAAGTGCAATTAGGCCATTAAGGGTGTGTTGGCCGGCCATATAGACTAGGGAGACAAGAGCATTAAATTTTTGGTCAATTTGGTGGAATTAGGTGATGAAATAATGAATAAAATAAGATAAAAAGAAGAAATATCATCTTTACTATTCATACTTCTTCTCCATTGAAAATTGAAGAGAATTAGAGGATTTAGAGCTCAAAACTTTCAACCAAGCTATCTCCTTACAAGTAAGTGATTTTAGAGGTCTTTCTTGAGAATTTTTGTACTTTTGGAGTCCCCAAAGCTTAAGCTAGCTAATGAGGGGACTAATTTGCTATATGGTTGAAAGTTTAGGGACTTCCCATGAGAGTGTTCATATTTTTTTCTGAGTTTTTATGGAAGAAAATGAATGTTAGTGAGTCAAGGGACAACTTTTGTGAAAGGTGTTGCCATGAAAACACCTAAATGGGACTTAGTTGTAAAGATTGTAAATGTGTAATAAATGCTTGAAATAAATGGTTTTGAGTTGTTGTAAGAGGAATAAATGTTTAGCTAGGCTTTTTTAATGAGAAAATGTGATGAAAGATGATTTACGAGTCTAGGGGCAAAATCGTAATTTTGCCATAGTGTAAGGGCAAAATGGTCATTTTTTCCTAAGTAGAGATTTTGATGTATTATGATTTATAAAGTGATGGAATGAGTGAATTTCATTATTATAGATCAAGAAGAGCGTGAAACAACCTTGGTGGGAAAAGGCAAGGTTACGGATTAAGCCGTTGATTAACACATTTTGCACCTTGGTAAGTTTATGTGTAAACGATTCATTTTGAGTATACATGTTGCCATTAAATGGTGCATTGTATGAATGAAATTATTTATGATTGAGATGGATTGAATTCAATAGATATTGAGTAATCTCCATGTTAGTCTAATTATAGATTAATGGTGGGCTATGTGCGATACCACCGTAAATATTTTTAATGGTGGGCTAAGTGCGACACCACCTTACTAATCATTCACGATGGGCTGTGTGCGATACCATCGTTTATATTATCATTTGGTGGGCTATGTGCGATACCAACATAAATACTCTTATTGGTGGGCTATGTGCGATACCACCCTAAATATAGATTGATGGTGGGCTATGTGCGAAACCACCGAGTGTATGGTATTATTTCAATGGTTCATTGAGAAATTGTTTAAGTGTTTGTTTCATGTGACCTTGTGGTGATAAGTGCAGGAAATGTAAGCTATTAAATGTGAGCATTATGCTTATTATATGGTTGGAATGTGGTAAGAGATGAAATGAGAAAGCATGCTATGGAATGTGGATTGTTCTTTCTTAGTATGTAATGCTATTTATTGATTAGCACATGTTATGATGTTTATTGTTTACACGTAAACTTACTAAGCTTAAATGTAACACCCTGGTTTAGGGGCTGTGCATATGGGGTATAAATCAAGTGTTAGTAGGTTTTTGGGAGTGCTTGGGTGAGTTTTAGAGGTTTTAAGAATGTTTGGATGAAAGGGGAAGGCTTTGGAAAATTTTGGATTTTTAGTGGAAAAGGGAATCGGGCCAAGGGAGGTCTTAAGAATGATTTTCTGTAATTTTTGCACAAGGGAAGGCGGTGGTAGAGTGGTCTCAGTCTGCGCGCTTAAGAGCTTGGGGAGGACGCCAGTGAGGGCCTGGTTTGAGTCCAGCGGCTACAAGGGGTTTTAATATTTTTGGGTTACGCGTTACAAGGAGGAGGCCTTAAAAAGGAGTAGGGGCGTGTTTTGACGCAAACAAAGAACTTGTCCAAGTGGTTCTGTCATGCACTTAGGAGCTGGAGGTGCGCGTGGGCGCTGGTTCGAGCGACAGGCGGCTTTGCGTGTTTTATTTTTCTTATGCGACTGGGGCTTGAGTAGGAAGCCTTTAAAGATTAAATGGTGTGGCTTTATGGCATAAAAATCAAAGTGGCCGAGTGGCACAGGCGTTGGAAGTAAGGCGTGCAAACAAAGAAGGGAGCTCAGGTTCAAACTCATTACAAGCAATGGAGTATTTATTTTGCGGATTGGACGGCAAGAGTTTCATTGAATTTAAACTCTCATCGACGAAGGGATCCCACATCGGAAAGACACAAAGAATGAAGGTGAAGAGCTAGCTATATAAGGAGCATCCTAGGAGGAGAGTAAACACATCTTGGGGCGTTTGGGCACAAGAGTGATCGGAGCGCGGATTAGCCCCTGCAGTCCTATCGGTGTGTAACTCTCTCTACTCTAGTTGTAGAGCGGCAAATGCCGAAGTGCGGTCCACGGCAATAGTAGCCACACGAGCGTCGCGCGTGCGTGTGGGGCTTCACGCTGAGCGATAGTTGAGGCCATCGTGGTATTCTTGTGGGTTGGGGTCGCTTGGGCGCGATGGGCGAAGTGGGCCCAATGGGCCCGTGGGCCCTTATGAGTAAAATTGTGCGATTGTGTAGAATATAGTGAACTAGACTAGGTGGAACTTATATACATGGCTAGATTTGTGCTAGGTGGGCCACACGAAGGTGGGGGCCGAATGGGCCTAATCGAGTTTTAGGCCCAATCGTCCAAGTCTGACCGGAAATGGTAGCCGAGTCGCTCGGGGTGACATTTGGGCCTTTGGGAAAGGCCATTGTAGGTGCAAAATTACGAAAATACCCTTGGTGGGTAAATTACCAAAATACCACACGAAGGGTATATTACTTAAAATACCCTTAGTAGGTAAATTATCAAATACCACCAAGGGTAAATTATGAAAATGCCCTTGGTGGGTAAATTACCAATATACCCTTGGTGGGTAAATTACGAAAATACCCTTAGTAGGTAAAATTACGATTTTACCCTTAAAGGTTGATTAGCATGATTATGTTGTTTAGTTTTGGCCGATTGTAGGGAAGGCTTGATCTCGCATATCTCGGGTTGTGGCTAGTGCTCGAAAAGTGTTAAGGAATGGGGATCTAGTGCGTTAGATCTTGATCTACGGATTTGATAGTCGCATTAGTAATCAGTGTGTAAACTAACACACTTCTTGCTTTGTATATGTTTGATAAATGATTGATTGGTAAAACCGAAATAGTATGGTTGAGTGATATGATACCCTATGGGGTATGTGCGCGGATTCGTGTAAGTCCGTTTCATTATGAGTATTGTTATTGATACATGATGTCATGATTTATGATGTATGTGCTATGAGATGCAACGTTAAACATGTTTGCATGATTTGAATACTATACATGAGTTGGTATGATGATGGGTGATATGAGTGGAGAGGCGGTGATATTTTGTCTTGACGAGCACCGATGTTTTGGTAACACAACTTTGTGACTTTGGGTCACGAGAGGTTTGGTACCTCCAGAGGTTTGGCACCTCTCGGCGTCTCGTCCCGTGGGTTTTGCACCACAGTGGGTTGGCCCCACAAGGCGGTATTGAGGATTGACGCCTTGGTGATTTGGTATCACACGATGGGTTGGCCCCATCACTCGATTATCGTGACTACGGTCACCAGTGGTTTGGTACCACATTTGTGTCTTTGGGACACCAGAGGTTTGGCACCTCATTGCGACTCGTCCCTGTGGTTAACACCACCGTGGGTTGGCCCCACTTTTGAGATACGGGATTGTCGCCAGTGATTTGGTATCACACGATGGGTTGGCCCCATCACTATTATTTGTGACTTCGGTCACCAGTGTTTTGGTAACACATTGTGACTATACGTCACCGGTGGTTTAGCACCACCAAAGGGTTTGGTACCACACCCGGTAGAAAAAGGTGTATGGACGGTTAGGATTGGGTGCATATGATTGGGATGCATGATGATCATGATTATGTTTGTATGTGATATTTTGCTAATCCGGGAAAAAGGGTAGCACACTGAGTCTGGGTGACTCACCTTTTTCCTTAACCATTTCAGGTAGTGCATAAAGCTGGACCGGGATCGGAGAGGACAAGGTGGCCCATGCCGAAGATGATGTTCAATTATTTCATGCTTGATTTTGATATAAGTACTTTATTTGAATTGTTGGGTTGTAATAAAGGCCATTTTATGTTTTTGGTATTACTTTAACTATGGTTTATTTAAATTAAATTGCTACGTGAAAATGATTTATGGTTTGCAACCTATTTATTCAAATTGGATATTATAAACTAAAGTTTTAAAAATGAATGAGTTTAATAGCAAAGTTTTATTCCAAAGATATGTTTTCCAAAATTCAGCAAACTACGATGTTTTATTTTAAATTAAGAAGATTTTCAACCGTCTTTTCCCAGTGACATAACCAGATTCGGTCGTAGTGAATGGGCCGGGTTTGGGGATGTTACATTAAAGCTTACTCCTTTTCTTTTCCCTTGTTTTATAAAGTCAAAGAGCTAGTTCAGGATTCGAAGATAATCGAAAGATCACCCACACTATCGACTCATCTCGGTACATTTAGACTTAGCATTTTGAGTATGGCATGTATAGGGGCTAGGCTTAATGAAATGTTTTGTTGTTTTGGCCAAGTGTATTGGCTCTTTTAGAGATGAACTCTTTTGTATATTGCCATAGTTTATGGCTCATTAATGTTAATCTATGAAAGGACGAGGTTATTCATGAGTGTGTGTGTGGTACATGATGGGGATTGCTTGGTTAGAACATGTATGAATGGGTTGATATTTGAATGTGACTATGTTTGTATGAGCTGGGGTGATTAAAAGAGCTTGGAAAATATCCTTGTTCTTGTCCACACGGGTAGGCACACGGGTGTGTGTCTAGGCCGTGTGTGACACACGATCAGCCTCATGGGTGTGTGGCTAGGCCGTGTGTGCCCTGCATGTTAGTTTTACAAGTCAGTAAGCTCAGTAGTAAACACACGTGCAGAGACACGGCCGTGTGTCTCAACCGTGTGGAAGGCACAGCAAGGGACATGGGCATGTGCCCAGGCCATGTGAAGTCTGCACCTGAATTTTGAATTTAATTCGCCACACGGTCGAAGGACACGGGCGTGTGACTTGCCGTGTGATGCAAGTCAGAGGCGACCACGGGCCAGACACACGGACGTGTGATAGGCCGTGTGATGCAAGTCAATGTCGACCACGGGTGTCGAACATGGGCGTGTGATATGTGACACGAGCGTGCCCTCCCTTCACACGGGCATGTGGACTATTTGGAGAAAATTTTCCAAGGTCTTCCGGAGAGCTTCAAAGGAATTCGAAATGATTCCGAACCATTCCTAAACCATAAATTAGGCCTTGTAGGCTTGTTTAAGATGTGCTATCAAAAGTTTTAATTGGGAATAGAAAGTCAGGTTTTGATGTGGATTGATTGTTTACGTATAAGTTTAGTAATGCCTCGACCCCTATTCCGGCGTTGAATACGGTTAAGGGGTGTTATAAAATAATACCATTTGCACATTTATAAACAACATAATATTCACCATCACAAGCCAACTCAAATAGCCTAAATACATGTTCATCAAACATACCAAAATGACTCAATCCTATACATGCCATATACCATATATACACACTTCAAAATTACCAAAATAGATGTCCGATAGTGCGATGAAGTCATTGACAATCCCCGGATTCGAGCTAGCTTCGTAGAACTATAAAACATCGAAAATTAAACAAAGTAAGCTATAAAGCTTAGTAAGTTCGTATGTAAATATGAAATAATCTCAACAATCATTAACACTTCAAAATGGATAACATAATTAACATTTAAAGCATCAATCAATGAGCTAACATAAAGTTTAACCATATCGTAACTCATAAGTCCTCAACTTCTTCTAACTCGTTACTAGAATAGTTTACAGTACATACATGTACCGATACATATTTATTTACCACCAACTCTCTTACCAAATCACTTCGAGCTTATAAATGTTTACGATACAAATACTTCGATTTTCTGATTCCATAGTCCAATTATGGTCGTACACATACTTTTCCAAGGCCCTGCCATGGTCTTACATTCACATGGCGTAACCCGGTTATGGTCATATTATCCGATTTGCCATAGCCCAGGTATGGTCTTATTCAGCAACTCGTCCACTTAAACCATACATTTAAATTAAGTTCTACACATTTAACCATAGGATAAATACAATCTCAATACCATCCACCCATTGAATAAATACACATTTAAGTTCAAATATACGAACTTACCTCGTGTACGGAAATGACGAAACAGACCGACTATTCAATTACTTTGATTTTTCCCTGATCTAAGTCAAATTCCTCTTTTCTTGATCTATAAATAATCAAAATTAACTTATTTAATCAATTATTCATTCAATTTAGTCCAAAACATACTTTAAGGCACTTTTTTACTTTTGCCCCACATATTTCACATCTTTCACAATTTAGTCCTTATTTCATAAAATCACAAATTCATGAAATTCAAGACTAACCCATGCTAGCCGAATTACCATAATGCCCTTAGCAACCCATAATTTTCATTTATTTCACATTTTAACCACTAACTTTTCTCAATTTAATCCTTATTTTGCATTTTTACTAAAAATCACTTAACAAAACTTGTATATCTATCAACAAGCATTCAAAATCTATCAAGAAACTTCAAAATACACATGTATTCAACAATGGCATCATTCAAAATCTTTAACAGTTTTGCAAAATAGTCCCTGGGCTAGCTAGACCTAGTTGCAACGATCTCAAAAACATAGAAATCATTAAAAACGAGACAAAACACATACCTAATTGCTTGAATTTTGCTTAGCCGAATGAAGAACCCTAGTTTCCTCTTGTTCTTCTTTAATTTCAGTAATAAAATGATAATGGAAGCCATTAATTAACTTTGTTTTATTTATTTTATGTTTAATAACCAAATTACATAATTAACCTTTAATAATAAACCATTTAAAACACCTAAAATGTGTCCATATATGTCCACTAATATTTCAAATGGTTTAATTACCATTTAAGGCCACCATATTTAAAAACCAAAGCTATTTGACACCTTTAACTAATAGAACACATATTTTGCATTTTACGCGATTAAGTCCTTTTTCTCAAATCGACCATTTAAACGATAAAATTATTTCTCAAAATTTTCACACATACATGCTATCATGCTGTAAACATTAAAATAATAATAAAATAATAATTTTGACCACAGTTTTGTAGTCTCGAAACCACTGTTTCTATTTGACCAAAAACGGGTTGTTACATGGTTGTATTTCTGTAGTAAATTTATTAGGTTCAAAGAGCTCAATAATTTTATTATTAATTTCTTTGATTTCTACCTCTGTTGTATTAGTATATTCATTAATAGAAGTCCAACTTATTGCTAAATCTTCTGCTAAATAATTAATTTTAGATTTTTTTGTCTGAATTCTTAGACATAAACATTCTTCTATTAGAGGATCTGTAATAGATATAAAGTAGTTTGGTTTAACTTTAAATCCTATTACACCAGTATGTAAATTTGATTGAATTCCTTCAATAAGTGCTTTTATTGGATTTTCAAATCTTTTATCTAACAAAACTTCTATTATAGGTATATCATGACCTTTTCTAAATAAAGCTCTAATGGTTATCATAATTATACCTAAATGTATATATCTAACTTGAGGATATTTCTTTATAATCCTCTTAATTTTATCTTTAGTAAATAATGGGATTTCTGTTAATCCTGCTCTAGTATCCTTAGCGACTGTGTTGCCACTAGTTTTCTCTGTATGCCTTTGACTCCATATTTTGAATTTAGATATTTTATATATTTCTTCTTTAGAAATATGATTTTTATTTATTTTTTCTATCATTTCATGAGAAAAGTCTTTTTCTTCTCCAATTAAATTCCCTAATTTTATATCCTGTTGTTCAGATTTAGGAATTTCTTCTAATTGATTATTAGAACTACTTCCTATATTAAACATAAATATATATTCATCATCATCTATATCAGAATCTGTTTCTGATATTAATTCATATAATATTTCTTCAGGATTTATTTCCTCTTCATAACATATCTCTAAATCTTGTTCTTCAAGTTTTTTAATCATTTTCTTTGCACTTTTCCTTTGTTAGGACAATTTGGTGCTATGTGACCTTCTTCATCACATATAAAACATTTACATATTTTTTTTTTAGGTTTTTTAGAAGTTTTTCTTCTAACAAATCTTTTCTTTTTATTATAACCAGTATATTTTTTTATTTCCTGGTTTCCATCTAACTAATTTGTATCTTCTATTTTTCTTTTTATGTTTTTTATACGTAGTAGGACGTATTGGTTTACATCCAAATTCCCATTCATTTTCTAAAATTTTTGTACAATGTTTAGTACTTAATTTATTCTTAACTTGTTTAGAAGCTTTAGTTTGTAAACAATATAGAGTTATTCTTTCTTTTGCAAAATTTATCCTATTACCTATAGAATCTATATTTTCTGGTTCTACTCCATCCTTTTTACTATATTTATCTAGATAATTTACATATTTTTGTATGCAAATCTCATCCCATGGTGGTGGTAATTTATGAAAATATTGGTTTTTCCGAAATTCTATATTTTTATTTTTTAGTTTTTGATATTCATGAAGAAATTTTTTAGAAAATTCTTCTAAATATCTAATATCACATAACTTAATTTTTGACAATATAACTAGATACACTATCCTGATTTTTTTTTATCAAAATAGCCACAAAATTCTATTTTTAGAATAAAAGTTAATCCTTTTAAAAGATCTTTGGGAGTTCCTATCTAGTTGATTAACTGCCCTTTTTGTTCTTTTCCTTTATTTGATTCTTCCCATCTTCTTAGAAATTGTAGAACATCTCCTTGAGATGTTCCAACAAAATAGTTTAAAAAATTTTCTTTTGACCACATATAGTTGTTGTTTACAACAATAGTCATAGATTGTGCCCAATCATCTATGGCCTTTTCATACTTAGCTATAGGAATATTAGTTAAGTCTAAATATATTCCTCCTTGAGCAACATTTCTTTTGTTTAAATCATCTATTCTATGTGGAACAGGTTGACTAGATGTTTCTCCTGGATTTTTAGATTTTATTTCATTAGTAGCTATATTTTCGGTTTGATTACCAAAAATTCTAGTTGTATTTTCAACTTTTTCAAAATCTTTATTAGAAGATCTCAGATAATCATCATTTTGAATGTCTGATTCTATTTTTCTCTTACCATAAGGATCTGTTTGATCAATATCCACAGGTTCTGGAATTTTTATATTTTCATCTTCATCTGTTGAAGTATTTTCTTCATCAGATTTGTAACTTGTAACCTTTAGGTCTTTTAGGTCATCAGAATTACTAGAACTACTACTGTCTATAGTGTCATAATTTAGCAAAATCTATTACAAAACCCTTTACAAAAGGAATATTATATGAATTAATATTAGAAACAGATTCTGATACAGATGATGATGAATATATATTTATGTTTAATATAGGAAAAATATTTTTATCCTATCGAACCCTTTAGGCAAGTGTGTCTTGGTGGATAAAGTGTGTAAGAATTGCCCATTGATGTTTCGGGATGCTTGTTTTTCGACTAATTTGATGTTGCTACCATTTGATGAATTTGATATTATTCTGGGTATGGATTGGCTCACTTTGCATAAAGCCATTGTGAATTTTAAAATAAAGAGTATTGAATTGAGAAGTCAGAATGGTTTGATAGTTCGAGTTGAATCCAGTGATATGAAAGGGTTATTAGCTGTTGTATCTGCGATGAAAGCTTTGAACTATGTGAGAAAGGGTTGCGAAGCTTATCTGGCATATGTGATTGATACAAAAGTGACAGAAAAGAAAGTTGAATCTGTGCATGTGGTTTGTGAATTTCTTGATGTATTTCCTAAAGAACTACCAGGACTACCTCCGCTACGAGAAGTTGAATTTGGCATTGAATTGGTGCCGGGAACAACTCCTATCTCAATAGCTCCGTATAGAATGGCACCAACGGAATTGAAAGAGTTAAAGTCTCAGTTGCAAGAGTTGACTGATAGAGGATTTGTACGACCAAGTTTCTCGCCCCGGGGTGCTCCTGTGTTGTTTGTGAAAAAGAAAGACGGCACTATGAGAATGTGTATCGACTATCGACAGTTGAACAAAGTGACAATAAATTATAAATATCCGTTGCCTCATGTTGATAATTTGTTTGATCAGCTGAAAGAAGCTACAGTATTTTCTAAGATAGATTTGAGATCGGGCTACTATCAGTTGAGAGTTAAATAATCTGATGTGCCGAAAACTGCTTTCAGAACAAGGTACGGACATTATGAATTCTTTGTGATGACATTCAGACTAACGAATGCTCCTGCAGTGTTTATAGATCTGATGAATTGAATATTCAGACCGTATTTAGATCGCTTTGTGGTGGTGTTTATTGATGACATTCTGATTTATTCATGGGATGAGACGCAACATGCCGAGCATTTAAGAATTGTGTTACAGACTCTGCGTGAGAAGCAATTGTATGCAAAGTTCAGTAACAGTGAATTTTGGTTGTGTGAGGTTGGATTTCTGGGACATATTGTATCAGCTGCGGGAATACGAGTTGATCCGAATAAAATTTTAGCTATTTTGGAGTGGAAGCCTCCGAGAAATGTGTCAAAAATTCATAGTTTTCTGGGACTAGCGAGATACTATAGACGGTTTGTGAAAGGTTTCTCGATGATTGCAACTCCATTGACGAAGTTACTACAGAAAGATGTTAAATTCGAGTTGTCAAAAAAGTGTCATCAGAGTTGTGAGCAGTTGAAAGTGTTGTTGATGAAAGCTCCAGTGTTAGTTCAACCTGAATCGGGTAAAGAATTCATAGTTTACAGTGATGCATCGTTGAATGGTTTGGGCTGTGTGCTAATGAAAGAAGGCAAAGTCATTGCTTATGCTTCGAGACAGTTAAAGCCGCATGAAAAGAACTATCCGACGCACGACCTTGAATTAGCTGCGATTGCATTTGCATTGAAAATTTGGCGACACTATCTATTTGGTGAGAAATGTCATATTTATACCGATCACAAGAGCTTGAATTACTTGATGACTCAGAAAGAATTGAACTTGCGACAGAGAAGATGGTTAGAATTGTTGAAAGACTACGAACTTATGATTGATTATTATTCGGGTAAAGCTAATATTGTTGCTGATGCTTTGAGCCGAAAGTCTATATGTGCTTTGCGAGCAATGAATGCTCAGATAGATCTGTGTGATGATTATTCAGTTTTGCCTGAGTTGAAAGTGAGGCCGATGTTCGTAAGCCAGATTTGCAATGCTCAGAAAAGTGATGATGAGATAATAGCAAAACGAGCTCAATGTGATTTGAATTCTGATTCAGAATTTAGAATTGATAGTGATGATTATCTGAGATTCAGAGATCGGATTTGTGTTCCGAAGAATTTAGATTGATTCAGTTGATTTTGAACAAAGCTCACAATAGTCGCTTGACTGTTCATCCGGGGAGTACGAAAATGTATAACGATCTGAAACAGTTTTATTGGTGGCATGGTATGAAAAGAGATATTTTTGACTTTGTGTCGAAATGTTTAGTTTGTCAGAAAGTTAAAGCTGAACATCAGGTTCCATCTGATTTGTTACAACCGATTATGATTGCTGAATGGAAATGGGAGAGAATCACGATGGACTTTGTGTCGGGATTATCGTTATCTCCAGGAAGGAAAGATGCAATCTGGGTGATAGTTGATAGGTTGACAAAATCAGCTCACTTCATTTCGGTGAGAACAGATTATTCACTCGATAAATTGGCTGAATTGTATATTGATGAGATTGTGAGATTGCACTGGGTGCCGTTATCTATTGTATCTGACAGAGATCCGAGATTTACGTCACGATTTTGGAAGAAATTGCAAGAGGCTTTAGGCACGAAATTGCATTTTACTACTGCATTTCATCCACAAAAGGATGGTCAGTCCGAGCGGATTATTCAGATTCTCGAAGATATGTTGAGATGTTGTATACTTGAGTTTAAAAGTACGTGGGAATAACATTTGTCGTTGATTGAGTTTGCGTACAATAATAGTTTTCAAACTAGTATCAAAATGGCACCATATGAGGCTCTTTACTGTCGAAAATGCCGAACTCCATTGTATTAGACTGAGATAAGTGAGAATAAGATTCACGGGGTTGATTTGATAAAAGAGATTGAGCAGAAAGTAAAAGTGATTCGAGATAGTTTGAAAGCGGCCTCAGATCGTCAGAAGTCTTATCCAGACTTGAAGCGGAAGGATATCAAATTTGAGATTGGTGACAAAGTATTTCTGAAAGTGTCTCCGTGGAAGAAAATACTTCGATTTGGCCGAAAGGGCAAGTTGAGTCCGGGGTTCATCAGACCATATAAGATCATTGAACGAGTTGGGCCGATTGCTTATATATTGCTGTTACCATCTGAATTAGAAAAGATTCATAATGTGTTTCATGTGTCGATGCTTCGACGGTACAGATCTGATCCGTCTCATGTGATTGCTCCTGCTGAGATTGAAATTTAGACGGATTTGTCATATAGTGAAGAACCGATTTGAATTTTGGCACGAGAGAGCGAAGAGTTGAGAAATAAGAGAATATCCTTAGTGAAATTGTTGTGGCATAAACACGGAGTAGAAGAGGCTACATGGGAGCCTGAGAACATTATGAGAGAGCAATATCCACGCCTATTCACTGGTAAGATTTTCGGGGATGAAAATCCCTAAGGGGGGAGAGTTGTAACAGCCCAGTTTAGACCCTAGTCGGAACAGTGGTTTCGAGACCACAAATCTGAGGTCGTAAAAATATTTTAATATTATTTTCTGTGTTTACAGTATATGATTTAGCCTGTGTGAAAATTCTGTGTGGTAATTTTATCGATTGTGTGTCGAATTAAGGAAAAAGGACTTAATCGCGTAAAGTGTAAAATGCTGTGTGCTGATTGTTAAGTGCTTGATTGTTGTTGTCTTTATAATGTGGAGGCCTTATGAGGCAATTAACCCATTTTATAAGTTAGTGGAAGATGATAGCATGGTTTTGTTGTTATTTTTAAATTTCATTAAGGGCAAAATGGTAATTGGTGTATTAACGATAATAAAATAAAACAAAACACAAAATTTGTTCATTTTCATAATCTTCCTTGCCGAAATTTACTAAAGAAAAAGAAATGAAGAGAGCTTTAGGGTTCGGCCAATTGTGTCTTTGATTAAGGTATGATTCAAGCTCGGTTTTTGATAATTTCTACATTTTTGTGATCGTTGCTTTGTGCTCTTTCAAACCCATGCTTAAATTTTAGAAATTGATGGTGATTTTGAGATATTCCATTGATGAATGCTTGAGCTTTGTGATGGTAGTTGATGAAATATGAAAGCTTAGTGTTGGGTTAACATAGTTTGTATTTTGATTTTTGGTGAAATTGAGTAATTTGGGCCAAATTGAGAAAAGTGTAAATTGGAGGACTAAATATGAAATAAATGAAATGTGTGGGCTTGTATGAGTATAGTGAGAATTCGGCTAGGCATGGGTACAAGTAAATTATGTGTATTTGATGATTTTATGAATTAGGGACTAAAGTGTCAAAATGTGAAAATGTAAGGGCTATTTTGTAAAATGCCCTAAATATGTGTGTATAGACTAAATTGAATGAATTGGTGATTGAATGGGTTGAAATTCAATGTGTATAGACCAAGAAAGGAGAGGTTCGGATTGAGATCGAGGCAAAGACAAAGTGCTCGATTAATCGACCGTTTCGGTATTTCGACGTCCGAGGTAAGTTCGGACATAGTACAAGTTGTTAATTTATCTTCTATGTGATGTGAATTGAATGATAGATATTGAATTAGAAATGTAGTGAATGAAATTGAGTAACGAGGCATTAAGTGTGCGTAATTGAATTGAGACAGAGTTGATTAGCACTGTGTGTGCGAAATAACAGAAGCTTTGGCTTCATAGTTGGCACTGTGTGTGCGATTCCGAATTACATTCGGTTTTTTATTGAGGCACTAAGTGTGCGATGTTATATAAGCTTCAGCTATAAATTGAGGCACTAAGTGTGCGAAGTTAATTTAGTTTCGACTACAAATTGGGCACTAAGTGTGCGATTAAACTTAATGAATAATGAAGGCTGGATCGAGATACAATATCGAGTATAAATTAGCTTCAATTGTGAGTAACCATGTATTGGCTAAGGCATGTATTGAACCTTTGTGGTTGAGGAGATTGTGTATGACTTCATGAGTGGTTGAGTGAGATTATTGGCTATGAATGATATGGGATAAACATTTGGAAATTGATCTATGTGATGAGTTATGGTTGTGCATTGTAATTGAACTATTAAGCTGAATGTGTAACACCCCAAACCCGGCCTAAAAGTTAGGCCCGAATCCGGCGTGTCACATGGAAGTGTTTTTCAAAACCAGGTTTCCTGTTGTTAAAACTTGTTTGAGAGTTAAAGCTTATTTGTTAAAACTCAAAACACTTGAGCAATTGTTATCCACTTGCAAACGTAATTACTTTTAAAACTTTATCATTGCATGGAAGCATATTTAAAATAAATAATTTATGTAAATGTGATGTTTAAAAATTGAGTAGCGAAGCATTTTGAAAACGCTATGAAACGTAGTGTTTTGAAGACGATTATCGCTTTGGAAATCGTATCCCACTTTTAGCGATTAGAAAGCATCATAAATAAATATCGTAAATAATAAGTTAAAATTAGAGAGGCCCTATAACAACCCAAATAAAAATATTTAAAAGTAAATAATCAAAACAAAGAAGCATAAGCGGTGTGTGGTCTTCTCCCGAGTCCTCGCAGCTCCGATCCGTCTAAGGTGAGGATTACCCGCACTGACTAAAAACGGGGTGAGTTTATGAAAACTCATTGTGTAATCCCCTTACTAGGGAAACAATCGATATATAAAACAGAAATCGAAATACTCGGGCCAAAGCCCTTTAAGAGTAATGAAGATAAATCGATTCAAAGTATACGTGAGTCAAAGCCCACTACAATATCATTTGGGTCACAACCCATAATAGAATCAATTGGGCCTAGCCCAAACTAATATCGTAACAAGTGGCCTAAGCCCGATGCGGATGGCAGATCTCATAAACGGATATGCAACAAAGATGAGGATGCATCCAAACCCACCCACCAAACACACTCCAAAGTACCAACCAACACACCACGTGGGACCAAGTCGACCCACCCGGCCCGACACACAATAACGCAGCCTAGGCGCTAATAATAATGCAACAAAGTTGCTAATAATAGCGATATCGTGGTGAGCCACTAAAATCGGATGCGTGGCGATGCCACTATAACAGATAAAAACGTGGCAAAGCCACTAGTACATAATACTAACGCATACAGCGAGCCGCTAATAACAGCGAACGCGTGGCGGTGCCACTAAAATCGTGATATCGTGGCGAAGCCACTAGAGCGAAGAAATGTGGTAGAGCCACTAGTACAGTTCTTCCTCCAACACAAGTCCCAACCTCATGCAATATGTCGTGTATGTCATGCTCAATCATTACACATGTATTCAAAATGGCCATGCTTAGTAACAGTCATTTCAAGTCATAATAACGATATCGGACACACGCCCACAAATAAGTCGGTTAAAACACGATCCATACGATCACAGTCAAATCGGTCAAATCATAGCACAAGTCAGTCATTTTACCCTATAAGGGTATGTCAGTAATCCTACCCCTCAGGGGTATTTCGGTAATTCTACCCTACGGGGTAATTCGGTGATTCTACCCTACAGGGGTAATTCAGTAATTCTACCTTACAGGGGTAATTCGGTACTTCTACCCTACAGGGGTATTTCAATAATTTCACAAATCAGGGTATTTCAGTAATTTTGCAAATCGGGGTATTTTAGTAATTTGTAAACCAATGGTATTTCAGTAATTTCATAAATCATGGGTCTTTCGGTAATTTCACAAATCAGGGGTATTTCAGTAATTTTACAAACTGAGGGTATTTTAATAATTTTACAAACCGAGGGTATTTCAATAATTTTACAACTCGAGGGTATTTCGATAATTTCGCAAACCAATGGTACTTCGGTAATTTTACGACTCGAGGGTATTTCAGTAATTTTGCAAACCAAGGGTATTTCGGTAATTTTATGACCTCCTAGAAGGTCTATAGTCGCCTCGAGTGGCTTAAGAAACCTAATTTCACTTAACGGTGAAAATGGCCTGAGGCCCATTACCCTGCCCAAGTGGGCCCACACACTCGTGTGGCCCATTTAGCCTAGAAACAACCACGACTGTGCGACGGCACAGCCCAAATCAATAACTTATCAAATTACAGACATTTCATATGTGTGGGCCTACAAGCCCATTGAGCCCACACGGCCCCCTTTTGCCCTTACGCGGCCCAAACACCTTAGTCATGTGCGCGACCTGATAAGCTTGTCTATTTCACATTTAACAGTGAGATTCAACCCAATGGGCCCATGAGCCCATCGGGCCCTCGAGCCCATCAGGCCCTCTCGACCCATCAAGGCCCAAGACGGCCCATGCCATGTGCGTGTCATGACAAGCCTCCCTATCTCCCATTCGACAGTCTAACTTGCATTCGCGGGCCCTACGGCCCATTGGGCCAATCGAGGCCCATTCCATCCCAAGTGGCCCAATACGGCCCAAGCCCATGAATTCGCTCATGGTGGCCTTCCTCATCACATGCTTATGCTCCGTGAGCTCGGTTCACAACACGCGCGATCGCACGCTCGTATGGCATCATTCGCCGGTATTTTGGCTTTTCGGCATAATGCCGATCAACAGTCAAGATAATACAATATACACACCTTCGGTTTTTCAACCGATTAACAATCAGAACAGTGTATATGGATACACACCTTATCACGTAGAGTACTAAATAATCACAAGCGCCTTCACCTTCACTAGAACGATCTACTACGATTTGCCTAGTTAAACCAAAGTTTGATGCCGTCACCCTTCCGCATCCAGGCGGAAAGTCCCGAACCGCTGACACCCTACGCTGCTTAAACTTGGGAATGGAGGCTATGTGCACAGTCTCGGCTGGCACCTTTCCCGCCACCCTATTGCTAGAATCTCGTTTGCTCATCAAGAACACGATCTTACAAAACCGGAGTCAACACGAATGCTTAAATCACAACAACAAAGTAACCGATCACCCTAACAGGAAGAAATGAGATAATGATGCGAATGGGCCTAGGGCCCATTCTCGGCTGAAATGAGCCCACACGCTCGTGTGACCCATTCAGCTCAAATCCAGCCACAGATATGAGATTCACATAGTCCAGTCCAATATTTACTACACAATCATACAACTTATCTGATTGGGCCCACGGGCCCATTGGCCCCACATGGCCCATTTTGGCCCATCGTTTCCCAAACAGCCTAAACCCACAAGAACACTTATGATGGCCTCAACTATCACGTCGAAGCTCCCACACGTGTGCTCGCACGCTCGTGTGGCTACCAACGCCGTGTGACCAGTATTTCGGCATGCCGCTCTACAGCTAGAGTAGTGCGAAATACACACCTGATAGGGATCTGGAGTTAATCCACGCTCCGAACACTCATATGCCCAAACGCCAACCAAGGTATGCTTACTCTCCTCATAGATTGCTCTATTTAAAGCCAGCTTCTCGCCTACTCTCATGCTAGCTTCCCGATGTGGGATCCCTCCATCAATCCACCAAAATCGTCCCAACTGCAAAATAAATATCCCTTTTGCTTGAAATGGGATTCGAACCCTTGCCCTCTCCTATGCTCCACACGCCACATGCCACCACAACACAAGCTCCTTTTTGTGACTCAAAACATGCGCAAATATTTATAAAACCTATGTGCCAGTGTCCAGATTCTTATAAGAGCCAAAAATTAAAGAAATTCTACAAGAGCTAAGATTTGAACCCAAGATCCCTTACACCCTTAATGACGCCACAACCACTAGGCCACATACTTCCTTGTGTCATGATTTCCCCAACAATATTCTTAAAGCCTACTCACTTACATCCAGGGTTTTATACACCCAAACCAAAATTTTTCCTAAAACCCAGGTTTGAACCCAAGACTTCATGGAAGCCCCCTAACCTTCCAAAATCACTCACCTAATAGGTCCAACTTGCATTAGTGTCATTCTCTTGTTCTCAAAAATTTTAAACGCTCCCATGCCCAAGGCCTAATAGGCCTAATTCTACAAGGCCCAAAAATTTGGGGCGTTACAGAATGTATTATGTTACGAACTTAATAAGCTTTTGAAAGCTTACTGTGTGATTTGTTTCTCTGTTTTAAAGTGTCAGTAAAGCTAGATCGGATCCAGGGTTCGTCAGCATCTCTATCACACTATCGGCAATATATTTTTGGGTACTTTTGGAAAAATGTATATAGTTGAAATATGGCATGTATAAGCTAGAAGTTATGGCATGTTTTGAAATGCTTAATCCTTGCCATGTGATTTGGCTTGGAAGTTGAATGATATTTAACTTATGAATGAGCTATGAATATGGTATATTTCATGATTATGTGGTTGATAAAAGATGTGGATTGAAGATGAATTATGGCATGAATTACATGATGTTTGATTTATATGTTTGAGATGTGAATTTTGGTACTTTGATTGAACCAATGTGAGATGAAATTGAATATTAGTATAGATGGTATAGTTGGTGATTAATTGATACATGAAAAGGTATGTTTGGATGCATTTTGAGGCATGAATTGGTATTACTTTTAAGCTTGTAGGTATGACCCAAGTGTGGGTGGCAAATTGGCCTTGCAAATGGCCTATTTTGCATACACGGCCAAGGGACACGGGCGTGTGTCTTTGTCGTGTGGCTCAAGGGTCACTTCAAAGTGAGCTTGGGCAGGTTACACGGCCGTGGCACACGGGCGTGCTTGGTGGTCATGTGACCAAGTCAGTAGCTAGCCAAATTTCACACGGCCATGGCTCACGGGCGTGTCTGGTGGCCGTGTGGACAAGTCAGTATGTATGCTCTGTTTTGGCATGGCTTGGACACATGGGCGTGTCTGGTAGCCATGTAAGGCACACAGCCTGACTGTACGGGCGTGTGACCTCTGCAGTGTTGAAAAATGTTCAAATTTCCAAGAATTTTTGTATGTGTTCGGTTTAGTCCCGACCTCTTTTTATCATGTGTTTAAGGTCTCATAGACCGTAATAAGGGACTATATGTTTATATCTGAATATGTATGATTGATGATTGACTTTGTGTCGTGAAATGGATGTGAAATGTTCCGATTGATCGGTAACGCCTCTTAACCCTATTTTGGCGATGGTTTCGGGTTAGGGGTGTTACAGAAATTATAATCCTTTTCCTCGGATAAGAATTACTTACAGACTTAACAGTTTTTCGACGATTGAAACTAGCCTTGCTGTGCCAAGTTAATATATTTCTCTGACATTAAACATTTTAAACTCTCATAATCATTAAATATTTCACATAACTCTTTTTATGCAGCTTTAACTGTATAGAATCATAAGATATCTTTGCACATTCTTGCATTAGAATACATTTCAAACTATTCATTAACATAAGGACGAAAATCGTAATCTCTTTATTGAACTCAAATCGAACTGAATCGATATTTCATCGAAATTATCTTCGTGCAAAAGAAAACTTCAACAATCAACTAACTTTAATTTATCACAACATTTCCCAGATAGAATCATTTCGATGGATATAATTCGGTATCAAGTCTTCAAGAATATGAGTTTTTCTTCCAAACTATCCCTCAATTCACACATGTACATTCAAAGTTTATTTCCAGTCAGGTGAATAGATTCAGACACATATAACCCAATTATCTTTTCAATCAAATAATTCAAATCAGACTAAACCACTGAATCAGTCTTTTCGATGAAATCTTTTCTTCTCGTTAAAAAGGATAACCCAAACATATTGTTTCACAGATTTGATATTATTCTTCTATCATTTTCACTTTTATCAATGTCGGACCTTCACGAGAACTAGAAAAGAGTTTATATTGAAGCTATCTCATATATTATTCCTCAAAACTCTAAATTATACTGAAATCACCTTAACCAAATAGAAATCATTAGGCCTTAATAAGAACGATGTCTCAACCCTATAAATAGATATTATGTAACATCCCGATTCAGGGCCTAGTCGGAATAGTGGTGCGAGACCACAAATCTGAGTTAGTAAATTGAGTTCTTAAGGTTTATGACATGTTTGCATGATAGTATTAAAGTTCCATGTAGAAATTTTGTGAAATTGACATGGAATGATCAAGTAGGACTAAATTGCAAAAGTTGCAAAATATGAGTTTCTAGAAGCTTTTTGTATGAAATAGCCTTAGAATATAAATTAGAAGTCCTTAAATAGAAATTTTCCCAAATTATAAGTTTTGGACAAAAATGGACATGAGTTAGTAAATTGTAAATTTTTAAAGAGAAGGGCATTTTGGTCATTTACCAATTAAATGATTAAAATAGGAAAAAGATGATAAAAATTTCATTAATCTTCTTCCTTGTGTCGAAAATTAGGAGACTCCATAGCTAGGGTTCTTCAAATTTTTGAAGCTTGCAAGTAAGTCATCCTAGCCCCGTTTTTAATATTCTTCGTATTTTTGGAGTCCTCGTATTATGAATTAGCTATTTTTAGCTATAAGATGAGCTAAGAAGCATGTTCAAAAATCTTCCCATGTGTATCATGCATGTAAAATGATATTTTATGGAAGTTTATGAGAGTTTGATGTTATATAAACATCTTTTCCTTAGTGAATTTCATGAAAAATGATAGTGTGGACTAATTTGCAATAGTTATGAAATTGGTCATACCTATTAGAAATAGTGAGAATTGATGATTGTTATAGTAGAGAAAATGAATCAGCTAAGCATGATGTTTAATAAAGTTAAACGAGAATCATTTTACGAGCCTAGGGGCAAAAGTGCAAATAAGAGAAAGTTTAGGGGCAAAATAGTAATTTTGCCAAAGTATGAGTTAAGAGTCAATTTAGTCAATGAGAGTATTAAATGATCTAATTATTATTATAGATCAAGAAAAATAAAGCCCGGATCAAAACCGAGGCAAGAACAAAGTCGAGGACTAAATTGCATATCTACATACATTTTGTATATTGAGGTAAGTTTGTATGATTTCTAAGCTTTATGATTATTATCATTGAATTGCTTAGTATAATGTACACTATTACCATAGAAATGCTTATTGCTATGTTAAATAAAGAAATTAATGAGATTAAGCATGAGAAAGTCCCGATTGAAGTTGAATTACTTAGGATACTCGATCTACCACACGAGATAAGAAAGTCCGTATAAGACCAAGCCAAGGCATGGCATCGGCAATCAAGCAAGTTATCATGTAAGTCCAAGACAAGTCTTGGCATTAAAGAGTTATTATGAGATGAAGACCCATGTAAGTCCAAGCCAAGGCATGGCATTGGTGAGTCTCCAAGCAAAGATGTCATGTAAGTCCAAGACAAGTCTTGGCATTGAAAAGCTATCATGTGGTAGAGATTCCATGTAAGTCCAAGCCAAGGCATGGAATTGGTGAGTAACAAGAAAGATTTCATGTAAGTCCAAGCCAAGGCTCGGCATTGACCAGTTCATGAGTAAAGATACCAAGTAAGACCATGTCAAGACATGGCAATGGTAAGTTCCCAAGGGAACACACAAGGAAGACTTTGAGTAAGTCCATGTCAAGACATGGCATCAATACCAAGATGAGAGATCCCATGTAAGACCATATCGAGGATATGGCTTTGGCATTGAGTTATGTGGGATGAGATTCAGTATCCTCGGTTATTCATAGAAATTCATCGGGCAAGAGAGTAAAGCTCAAATGATATAGTAAGAAAGTTAAGTAAGTAAAGTTATTATCAAGTTATGCTAGTTAAGAGTATTATTCATGATATGAATGATGAAGTTGAGATTATACTTATCATAGTAAAGTATATTGATCTATGTGATCAAGTGAGACAGGTATATTGTTTCACCAAATGCGAGCATGAGAATAGTAAGTACCATGAGATATGTAAGAATCAGTAAGAGTAAGTAAGCTTAAATACTTGAGATTCATAATGCCATTGTTTATGATGAATGGTTAATGTTAAGCAAATATATTGCTATGAGAATTACATGCAAACTTACTAAGCTAAATGCTTACGTCCTTTATTATTTCTTTCCATGTAGTCCCGCCAAGCTAATCTCGTGGATCATTGTCACCGGAGCTCGGAGCACACTATCAATCGCTATTTTGGTATAGCCAAGTTGTTTATATTAAATATGGCATGTATAGGAAACATTTCATTTTGAGTTATGTTTTAAAACTAGCCAAAGTGTTGGCTATTAAGTTTAGTATTCTTTTTGTATATGGCCAAAGAGATGAGTCATGAATGATTAAGTATGTATGTTTTAATCTATCAATGAAGTATGCATCCTTGTTCATGTTAGATGTAATACTTGAGTTGCTGAATTGAGCATGAGTTTGGTCTTGATTTCAGGGTGGCAATTGGCTTGGTAAATAGCCTCTAAGTGCCCACACGGATGGACACACGGGCGTGTGTCTAGGCCGTGTGCACCCTGCACCTTTGTATCTTAAGTTAGAATAGACCACGGACTAGTCACACGGGCGTGTGCCTAGGGCGTGTGGAATTAATCAGTGTTGGCCACGGGCTAGCTACACGGGCGTGTGTCTTGACTCTATGCCGTGTTAAGGTAGTCAGTGTACACCACGTGTGGTAAGCACGGGCGTGTGCCTTGGCCGTGGGGCATTAGCAGAATGCTGGGGTTTTAGGCACGGTTTGGGGACATGGTTGTGTGTGTCCATGCACGGGCGTGTCAAATCTTGCACGGGCGTGTGAGACCTGTATAAAAGAGAAAAAAATTAAGATTGGAAAAAGTTCCGGTTTAGTCTCGAGAGCCCTCGTGTGTATGAGTGAGGCCTCGTAAGTCAAGAATGAGGTTGTTGAGATGACTTTAGAGAGTAGTTACGATGAGCCTAAGCGGCGATCAAGTGGTTTTGAGTTCGGTAACGCCTCGAGCTCGGTTCCGACGTAGAACCCGGGTAAGGGGTGTTACATATTATGTCGACTGTTAATGAAGCATTTGAACACAGAGAAGTATCAAACATGATTTAAGTAGCAACCATTGCAGAAACACAACTTCTATAAGTTTGAGGACGGTACCATTGTACTCTCACATTTCAAGCCAGAAATGAAAATCATAACAGAAATAGTCATCTCTGTTAAATAGAGATCTCTTGTAGATAATCACATGGAATAATAAGAAAACCGGAATAGCAAAATTTCAGTATATGGAGTCACACAGGATATCTAAAAATTACAACCCATATATAATGATATAAAATTCCAAGAATATCCCAGAAAATGTTCAGAAAGAACGATGTCATTCTTAAATACTGAAATCCACAGTAACTGAAGCATTATAATCTTCATATATATATTCAACAGAACAATAACCAGTAGAAACAGAATATTAGTCTCATACAGATTTTACCGTCGACTTTCATATCCATACAATGAAACAAATTATCGGAGAAAGACATAACAATGTCGAACATAATCCAAACAGATCTCAACGCTTTCGTCTATTATTATGTTTAGCTAACGTTCTCATACGATAAGAATTTCATCTTAACATAATCATCTACATATACCTCTGAAGTAAATGAACACATTGCATACTCAGAAGTGATCGTCGTAATTAACTCAACTACAACCACTGTACTCAACCATCAATACAATTCAAACATTAATCTTCTGTTTAATTCTATCATCAGAAATTTTCATATTATCCCATCACTAACAGAAATCAATTCAGAAAAGCTTCCAGTTAATACTTTCTTCAGATAACATACCTGAATAAGTCATTTAATCGGAGTTAACTTCTTCTTTAATAGTGACTTTGCATAATCTGAATAGTCTTCAGAACTGTCCAATATCTCTTTTAGTACTATCTTCATTTGCTGATTCATTCTCCTTTCTGACCACATTACAAATCTTTCAAACACGGATTTCTATAACTCCACACTCGTGAGCTTATTCATTCCAATTCTTATAATAAAATTGTAACATTTTACTGATAAGGGGGTGAGGGTAGTAAAACCTCAAAATTAACTCTCACATAAATGCACATAATACATACTATCACAAATAGTCAGTTCATTACTAACTTCACATTCTCAAATCATTTAATAAACTTTTTCTTTTAATCACTTTTATTCTTAACACATTTTTTATATGCCAACTCAAATCACTATTTCACAATCAGAGCATTTCAAATAGCAATCATAACTCAAATATCATATCTCATATGCTCATATAATTACAACATTTATCAATAACAACATGTCATACAATTTGATTCTTACCTTTATGAGTCTCAACTCATCATCAACACATTTCCACTCAAATATTTGAGTATTTACTTCTATACTATCAGAATTAGCTCAGTTGGAAAACTTATCTATCTCATCAAAACAATCTTCGTCAGAGTCAGGAGATATCACACTATCGCAGATTAAATATGCCATGTATGGCTAGACTCACATACGCTATGGTAGTCCTAGAACCGACTAAACTATAGCTCTGATACTAATCAAATGTAACGCCCCTAACCCGTATCCGTCGCCAGAATGGGTTAAGAGGTATTACCAGACATAACACAGTTTTAAACTTTCACCTAATCATACAAGTCAAATTCGTATATAAATACATAATTAAGCTAATTAAAAATCAAATAGGCTTTACTAATAATATCTCATAAACAAACTATGCTTCGAAATTCAATCATATCAGTATCATTTATTTAATTCACATATTCGTGCCAACAACATATATCAAATCATATTAGAAATGTTTTATAAAATTTAATAGTCGAACCATAAGACTTATAATCATGGTATTCGAATAATCAAATCATAGAAATACATCCTAATATTCCTTCACATATAAAACATTAATTAACTATACAACACAACCAAATATGCTTTTTGTGCTATTATAACTTGCACATATAACTATAAAGCAAAAGCCAGTTCTAAACACAAATACCAAACCGTAACAAATCCAATATACCTTTTATCAAATCACAAGTACATGCGCATATAACCATACCAATTGGATCATTTTGAATACAAATTTTAACCAAGAATTCAACCAATTCACATGCTATTCATTAAACCCAAAATATACCTGTACATAGCCACTCATTTATTCATATACACATATTCGGTCAACTATTTAAAAACTATAAAATCTAAACCTAAAACTTTCATTACTCACTTAACTATCATTACCCGAATTTGTATGTACTTAATTTATAAATTTTGAGCCTATTCAAAAGACATTTACATATATATCACTTAAAAGATCAAAACATGCATATTTATCTATTACAAGTTTGCACATATGAATATACCATTTTAGCTATATCCAAAAATTCATAAAATTCATATCATTTTACAAATATAAAATCGAATATTAATACCACTTGCATGAGCAAATCGTACGTTTATTAAATACTCTACATTCCTCGTTTATTTCATAACAAATCGGCAACCCAAAAATAACTTCATAATTTGTTCAAGACTTAGCCATTAAATCATAAGTCAAAGTATGTCATTTCCAAATCAAACCATATCGATTCACATTACAACATCATACATATCACTTAACATTTGTCTAAACCTAAATCCATACATCAAATTATAGCATAAAACACACTTCCAAAACATAACTAAATTAAGACCGAATTTATACATGATTTTCACTCCATTATAATCGAACATACATATGCAAATTACTAGTTCCTTTCATAACAATTTATCAATGTAAACACACTCTTACAAACCAAATTTAACTATCATTTCATTTCAGATATACTTAGCATTTCACCTATATACCATAACCGAATTCACTTAATACCAAATCACTTAACAACACTTTATCAAAGCATATCAAACAATATTTACATATATTTACTTATAATTAACCCATAGCCGAATCACCAAGACCAAAACCAAACATGTCACACATACCATTTACATATATATATATATAACACGTAACCATGATTAACTAAGCCTGAATAATATTTCTAGCCATTTTCGCATGGCTTTAATAGTTACAAATTCAAAAACCAACCAAACTAATACTAGACTATACATGCCATAGATTCAAAATTCAAACATAGTAAATACCGAAACAGTCGATAGTGTGATAGGCTCCTCCGACGATCCCCGAGCTCATAACCCATCTTCCAAAATCTATAAAACAAAGAGTAAACATACACACAGTAAGCTTTCGCAGCTTAGTAAGTCATAAGAAAACAATAATCATATGAACATTAACACTAAATCAATTAGCCAAGTCAATCCAAACCTTAATTAAATATACATATATCACACCCACAAGTTTATATGTTATCAAATATACATTAGCATTTAACATCATATAGCTAAATGCACAAATACTCATAAACATATATAATTATCACTTCTAAATATCACAACTATATCAATAGGCCAATTCACTTATATGTTCAAATATGCTAACACATAATTCATATTTCACATAACTTTAAATCAACAATTCAAGTATACAATTTACCTTAATTTCATAACATAGTATGAATACATACCTGAACCTTTTAATTTGATTTCACATTCGGTCTTTACTTCACATTCCCGTTGAACCGTTCGGAATTAAAAAGGATACGCGGATAGTCAGAAAGCTCGTACAACGCCAACGTCCCAGACGTGGCCTTACATGTAATCACATATCGATGCCACTGTCCCAGACAGGGTCTTACACAAATCAGATACGATGCCAATGTCCCAGACATGGTCTTACACATAAACACAAGTTGATGCCAACGTCCTAGACGTGGTCTTACACGAAAACACATATCGGAATCCTATGTCATGACTATGTATCCTAACTATTCCTAGGGTTCGTACGGGACTTTCGGACAAAGTATCTTGATCGAATCGAACTCGTAACTTATCTTCCAAGCTTAATCACAATCGGCCAATGCACATATATATTCTTAAAATTCAATTCAACACATAACAAATATATATTTTCAATTTAACAACATTTATATGCTTATAGACTTACCTCGGATATCGACGGACGAAATAAACGAATATTCAATTATTTTGTTTTTCCCTGATCCAAACCCGTTTTCTTCAATTCTTGATCTAAACATATTCAAATTAAACTTATTTAAACATAATTCCATTCAATTTAATCAAAAAACACATAAATGGGCAAATTACCATTTTGCCCCATACATTTTATGTAACATCCTAAAATTTAGAATTTTATGTGTTGCATTATTTCTTGTGTTAGGCTAGTTAAAAATATTAATTGTGTATGTTTAAGGCTCGGGGCTGAATTGGGCTTTAGTAAAATTTTTGGGTTTAAGCACTTTAAGGAGAGAGGGTAAATGGCATCAATGCTTATGGAAATAAGTGAGTAAATTGCTAGCATAAATGAGCATATGGTAAAGAGGATGTGGCGTCGCATGAAGGGCTTTAAAGGAGGAGGTTCGAATCCCACTTGATGCAAATTTTGACTATTTTTTATGTTATTCATCCATAGTGTCGGTCATAGATATATTTAAGGCAAGGAAGACTTTTTAATTTTGGAAAGGTGGCTAAGGAAATAAGGTTAGGATGAGGGTAAGGAAAGAAATGAAAGAAAAGGAGCAAGAAGGGGGATATGTTGGCCGGTTTTGGGGAGAATGTTTTGGAAAGTTTTTATGGTCAATTTTTGATCCTTTTGGTATGGTATACACGGTTTGGGAAGGGTATTGGGAGTAGCCGAATTTTCTTTAGTCTTTTGGTAGAATTTTGGTGCTTGTTAGGCCTAATTTCTTTTAGCATTCTTTTATGCTCTTTTCTTCAACTTCTTCTCTCATTGCCGAAACTTCAAGCCAATAGTGGGTATTTTTTTCTTTTTTTTATTCTTTTTCTTGCCGAAATCACCTAGCCATTGTGACCAAATTATTTTCACTCATCTTCCCTTTGAAAATCGAAACTAGTTAAGCACTCCTTCTCCATCTTTCTTTTATTTTTCACAAAATTCTTCAAGCCTTCTTTCTTCTTCTCTAATCCATACTTTCATAGCCAAAATTTCTTGTTCATTTTCTCCATAATCGAACCTTGATTATCTTCTCTTCCTCATCATACAAGTTGGATTTTTCTTTCTTGATTAAATCGGGTAAGTGTTTTATTCAAATCCTTTCAATTTTTTTCTCCTTAGCCGAATGAATATTCCTCATCATTTGGTTATTTCATATTGTTTCTAAACCGAAATGGTGTTTTCCCACACTCCCTCATATTTTGATAATCTTCTATTTGTAGTACTTTAGTGGATTGGTCGAATATCACATCTTAGCCGAATCACTTCTAGTCTTGTACCTGATCGATCGAAGTGGATCTATTATTGTCAAGGTAAGATATTTCTTCAAGGTTCAATATCTCAATACTTGGTTATTCCGCTTAAACAGATTGATGATTATGTATACACGTTTGTCCTAGGGACTATATCAATCGTTGATCTTTCGGAAATAGATGTAAGCCGAATCTTATTCCTAAACGATTACTTTCATTCATAATAATAGTTTTCTAACCGAGATCTTTTCAATGGAGGCAAACGATACTGAATCGAAAGGAAAAGAAATTGGAGAACTCAAAAGGAGTGGATTTGTGATTCCTACTCCTAAGTTCAAACGAAGGGCGGTATCGGCGATTCGAGATTTTCCACCGGGTTGTGGACCATCATCCGGTGAGAATCGACAAATCGTGGTCGTTCACGATTTAGAGAGTAAATATTTTAGATCGATGATTTAGATTTAGATTAATAAAAATCTCGTTCATTAGATTAATCGAGTATTATGTTGTCATAGGTGCCAACGATCAAGAGAGTTTAATACTTACCGTAATCAGGTGTGTAATCTCACCGAAATCTCGTAAATATGTGTTTTAGCATCATATTAGAAATATCGATTATTGTTGCTTAAAATCTCAAAATCGGTAAAATGGTATGAATCGAGTAATTTTGCCTAAACATCGTAAATACTGAGATTTGTCAAATTAGGGATTATTTGTAAAATTACGAAAATGCCCCTAAGTTCTAAATTACGAAAATGCCCCTATGAGCCGAATCACGGAAATGCCCCTAAAGGGCCAATTTGCTAGAATGCCTTAATGGGCCGTATTGCTTAAAAATCCTTAAAAGTGCTGAGTTACGAAAATACCCTTATGGGCCGAATTACGAAAATGCCCCTATGGGCCGATTTTATAGATTGCCCTAATGGGCCGAACTACAAAGTGTGATAATGGGCCGATTTATTGTATCAAATCTCTGGATTAATGATTGTTGTTTATATTTGAAATTATTATGTTTTATAATATTTGTTGCATTACATAATCTTCGCAAGGGATGGGAAAAATGTTGAAGAGAAGTGTAACCCGGTGGCTTTACCACAAAAATGTTTGTTAATATGTTTCACTATGATTCCGGTGGCTTGGCCACAATCAAATTATAATATAAATGGCAACTTGCCTGCGATTGGTGTGTTTGGCGGGGTGGGTTGACTTGATCCCCACAGGTGTGATGGGATGGTACGAGTGGTGTGTAGCGGATGGATATCTAGGATGGGTTGGGTTGCATACATTCATACATTTGCTTCATTTTAAGATTTTTATGTAAAGGGCTTAGGCCCATGATATTGCTATATGGGTTCGGGCCCGGTGGATGACTGTGAGGATTTCTGCGAGTTCTTGTAACTCACTCCCCCTTTTCTTAACCCTTGTAGGTAATGCTCAGTGATGTGGATTTGGGCCATGGATGACTCGGTGGAGGCCATACTTCAGAAATGGTGTTATTAAACTTTAGAATTCTATTTCCGCTTATTTTACTACTCTTACTATTTTGGGTTTTTATGTTGTAATAAGGCCTCTGGAATATTTTATTTTTTCTTTATGTTGTCGTACTTACTATTTTGCTTGAATGATTTTAAATGGGAATTTTTCTAAAACTTAAATAAAGGTTTTCCAAAATAGATTAACAAATGGATTTCATAACAAACTATTACAAATATTTTAACTTGGAAAGTTTTTCTCGAACTATCAACGATATTTTCAAAAGTTACGATTTATAAAGATTTTTAGTTCAAATTATCGATTTATCAAACAACCTTCGAGGTTAGTAGTACTTTATCAAATATTTCAAATCAACTCGTTTTCTCAATTATAACTAAACAATATCTATATTAGTATGAATAAAAAGGATTTAACATGTTTTCTCATGTGACATGTCAGATCCGGTCTTAACGCATGGGTCGGGTTTGGGGTGTTACATTTTACACTTTTTGCAATTTAGTCCCTATTGCATAAAACACAAAATACACAAAATTTCACATTACCCATGCTTGGCCGAATATTCACATGCTTCATACAAGTCCATATATTTCATTTATTTCACATTTTAGTTGTAACAACCCGAACCCGGCCCAAACATTACGACCGAATTTGGTTTGTTACGGAGAAAACTTTTTGAAGCCATTTTAAAACCAATTTAGGTTTTCTTTGAAAACTCCTCGTTTTTGGTTATCTTGCTTAGAAACCCTACTTAGATTTAATTTGGAAATTTAATTGAGTCGGTTATTATACAAATTTCGAATGTGCCCGATGGCACGATAAAACATTTTCGTGTTAATTTAAGAAAACATGTGATTTTAATGCAGTTTTAATAATATAGTTTAAAACAAAGTACCCAACATATAAGAAATAACAAAAGTAAAGTATATGGAGGCCTTATTACAACCAAAATAAAAATAAACCAATAATAAAATAAAATAGCTAAGTTTAAAGTTCAATTTATTCAAGTCCACTGCATGGCCACCTCGAGTCCAACCGGCTCCTCAACCGCCATCTACGAGTCACCTGAAAAATGTTAAAGGAGAAGGTGAGTCACCAAGACTCGATATGTAACCCTTCCCCGTTTAAAAAAACATTTCCATACACAACATATAACGAGTTAATATGCGAGAATATTATGTGCCCCAACCTAGCCAACCAAACGCCTTTGTCTACCCCATGTGGTACCAAACCACTTTGGTGACCGTAGTCACAATGTGTTACCAAAACACTGGTGGTGCCAAACCACTTTGGTGACATATAGTCACGATGTGTTACCAAAACACGTGTGTCCAGAGACACGAATCAATTGATGGGGCCAACCCATCGTGTGATACCAAATCACCGGTAGACGATCCCATATCTCAAGTGGGGCCAACCCACGGTGGTGTTAACCACGAGGGGACGAGTCGCTATGAGGTACCAAACCTGCGGAGGTACCAAACCTCTGGTGACATATAGTCACGATGTGTTACCAAAACAACTGGTGCTCGTCGGACAAAATATCACTTGCCCCTCCTCTCATATAACCCACGTGTAGATAAACAATTATCAACAGATCTCATGCATTTATCACATGTATCAATAAGCCATGCTTCCCAAAAGCATTAAAATAATCTCATATTAACAGAGACTTACCGGGATCCTCACTTGTACCGTTAAGGTACCAATCCGCATCTACATCAAGCAGATTTACATACAAAATATATTTAACACAAACATTAACTGCTATAAGTGTGTATGTACACACCTGTCACCCTTGGATGTTCTAAATCCCGAAAAGAAACGTTGGCCACCCTAGATCTACTTGTCCTATATTCGGCCAAATTCATGGGTTAGTCTTAGGGCCTATTCGGCCAAATTAAACCATTAGCAGGGGTTCCTTATGAACCCGGTTTCTTACCTTTCCTCGCTTTGCTACTACCCACGGCACTCGTTACTTGAATCTGCTTTTCCAAAATAATCGATTAGTCACTATTACTCATAACCAAAGCTTTCGGCTTTTGAATACTAACATAGGCCTTACCCATACTTACCAACTTCGGTGGACAGAGGATGGAGACTTAGATCGAATACCTTAAAATCCCGGCACCTAAACAGAATCGATTAATTAGCCACCATGATAATTCGGCTTTTCCCTTTTTACCAAGTCGACATAGGGAGATAATAAGATGAAAGATTTCCGGCATACTTACCCCTTGCTAATCGGTCTGAAGAAGAAATCCCGAGGAACCCTTATGACTTCCTGATATTCGGCCAAAGTGAGTCTTAACAGGAGAAGAGGATTTCGGCAACAGCGGGATGGATATTCGGTCAAAAGAATAGAGGAGAAATAATGGTAGAAAACTAATGGAGAGGAGAAGATGGTGAGAGTTTTCGGCTAGCAGTGTTTGAAAGAAAGAAAAGAAAAATAGATGGGAGGTTTGAGAATTTCGGCAGTTTGCCAAGATGGAGAAAAAAAAACAAAACGAGTGCTAGGCTGATGCTATTTATAAGCATTCGGCCCCCCCTCCTTAAGCTTGCCGTCCACCCTTGGCAACAAGGAGTTCAAACTCCTAGCCAACTCCTAGTTTTTCTCTTGGCCACTCATTTGATTTAATTCAAACAATTTGAATTAATAAATAATAATCTCCTAATAATCCATATAATAACCTCATTTATCTCCCATTATCCTTGAAATTGAACAAATAAAAATCTAATTTTAAATGCTCATATTATCTCTTATTAATAATAATAAAAGAGTTTAAAGGGAGGAAGACTCTCCCACTTGTGCCGTCAAACATAGTGCAAAAAGAAAGGGGAATTTTGTGACTCGAACCCAGGATCCCCTTGCTTGATGTGGCGTCACATGTTAACTCTTAAGTGGGCTTGCTTTGCCACTTATTCTAGGCTCATCTTATGTCCAAATTATCCCCATTTATTCTTATAACACCCTCCCCGCTAAGGCTCCACGCTTTTAAAGTTAAAAACTGAAATTTTCCACCAAACCGTACCAACTCAAAACCTTAATTAAGCTCTGTTATTCCATAAATAATATCGCAGCAGTTCATAATAAGAAAAATAATTAAATTCCAAATAACCCCATTTTTGGGATGTTACGATTCTACCCCTTAAAATAAATTTCGTCCTCGAAATTCCTTGATCAAAAGAGATGGGGTATTGCCGCCGCATCATCCTCCTCGGGCTCCCACGTAGCTTCTTCCACTCCGTGGTTCCGCCATATCACTTTCACTAAAGGCACCGCCTTCCTATGTAGAACCTTCACATCTCGGTCTACAATCAACCGGTTCCTCTTCAAATGATAAATCCGAATTCACTTCAATCTACGCTCATCGCACGACGTGCGAAGGATCTCGACCGATCTGTCTCAACATCGATACATGAAAGACATCATGGATCTGATTCGATTCTGCAAGGCAACTCTAGGCGATAAGCTACCGGTCCTACTCGCTTTACCATCGTATATGGCCCGATGAACCTTGGGCTCAGCTTTCCTTTTCGTCCAAATCTCAACACCTTTTTCCAAGGCGACACCTTGAAAAGACCTTGTCTCCCACAACATACTCCATTTCCTTGCGTTTGAGATCGGCGCCAAGACTTACGCCTATCGATGCTTCCTTGAGACGAGACCGAATCACCTTGACTTTGTCTTCCGTCTCGGTTACCAGTCTGGACCCGAACTTGTCGTTCCCCATCTCCGTCCAACATGTAGAGAGTGCGGCACTTTCGTCCATATAGGGCCTCGTATGGAGCCATCTCGAATACTAAACGATAACTATTGTTATAAGCGAATTCCGCTAATGGTAGGTACTCTTCCCAACTACCACTAAAATCCAAGACACAACCTCTTAACATGTCTTCCAAAATCTGTATAACCCTTTCCGATTGTCCGTCAGATTGTGGATGGAAAGCCGTACTGAAATCTAACCATGTACCCAAAGCTTGATGCAACGCTTTCGAACCTCGGCGTGAATCTGGATCCCTATCTGAAATAATCGATCTTGGCACACCATGTAACCTCACTATTTCACCCACATACAACCGCTAGCTTCGGGTGAGTAATCCATTCTCATCGACATGAAGTGAGCTGATTTAGTCAGGCGATCCACAATTACCCAAATCGCATCCTTCTTGTTGGGCGTAAGGGGTAGCCCACTAACAAAATCCATGGTGATCCTCTCCCATTTCCATTGAGGGATCTTTATCGGTTGAAGTAGTCCCGATGGTAACTGATGTTCAGCCTTAACCTGCTGGCATGTCAGACACTTTCCTACGAACTCAGTTATCTCACGCTTCAACCCCGGCCACGAGCTGTTTCCGCAAGTCTCCATACATTTTGTCGCCCCGGGATGCATAGCGTATGGGCTGCTATGTGCATCTTGGAGAATTTTACGCCTTAATTCTGTATCCCCTTGGCATACAAGCTCGTCCTTGAAAACAAAGCACTCCATCACTAGATGCATTGTACCCTTCCAAACCACCATCCCGAACTTGTACCCTCTTAGCGCTCAAGCCTTCATCCACTAAGCTGCTTTTCCTTAATCTCCTCAATCCAAGTCGGCTTTACTTGGAGTTCCGCCAAAAGACTCCCATCATCATATAGACTCAACCGAGCGAACATTGCTCTTAAGTCCGTCACAACCTTCCGCTCAACGCGTCGGCTACCACATTAGCCTTACCGGATGGTACTCGATCGAACAATCGTAGTCCTTTAATAGTTCAATCCACCGACGCCGTCTCGATTGAGATCCTTCGAGCGTAAGATACCTCAAGCTTTTGTGATCCGTGTAAACTATCGATTTCTCCCCATACAAATAATGTCTCCATATCTTGAGCAAAGACGATCGCCGCTAACTCCAAGTCGTGCGTTGGGTAGTTAACCTCATGCGGTCTTAATCGACGGGATGCATAGGCTACTACCTTCCCATCCTGCATCAACACACATCCCAAACGATGTGAGATGCATCACGATGAAGCTAGAAATAACTTTCTGCTTGGTAGTGTACCAAAACCGAGCTTCCGTCGAATTTTCCTTAGCTTATCAAAGCTTCCTTGCTGCTTCTCCGTCCATACAAATGGAACACCTTTCCTTGGTAACTTGGTTAATGGCGTGCTATTAGAGAGAATCCTTCCACGAATCTCCGATAGTACCTGCTAAACCCGAAAACTTCGTATTTCACCACCGACCTAGGTGGTTTCCACTCCAATCTTGCTTCAATCTTGCGGGTCTACTCTAATTCCTTCTGCCGAGACCACGTGCCCTAAGAAAGCCACTTCCCTCACCAAAATTCGCACTTACATCGAATTTGGCATATAATCGCTTCTCCTCAATACTTGCGAGAACTATCCGTAAATGCTTGTCATGCTCCTCTTCTGTCTTTGAATAAACCAATATGTCGTCTATGAACACCACGACGAATTGGTCCAAAATCTTGTTGAAATACCCTATTCATTAAGTCCATAAATGCCGCCGGTGCGGTGGTCACCGAATGGCATCACTAAGAACTCATAATGCCCATACCGAGTTCGAATGCCGTCTTGTGAACATCGACCTCCTTCACCCTTAATTGATGATAACGACCTAAGGTCAATCTTTGAGAATACCGACGCACCTTTCGGTTGGTCAAACAAATCATCGATCCGAGGCAACGGGTACTTGTTTTTGATCGTTAACTTGTTTAATCGGCGGTGAGTCGATGCACATCCGCATAGAACCGTCCTTCTTCTTGACAAACAACACAGTGCTCCCCACGGAGATATACTTGGTCGAATAAACCCTCTATCCAAGAGCTCCTGAATTTGAGCCTTTAGCTCCACCAATTCCTTTGGTGCCATTCGGTATGGTGCTATAGACACAGTGCCGTTCGGTGTAGCAAGTCTATACGAATTCGACTTCCGATCTGAGGAAGCGGACCGGAAGTTCTTCTGGGAACACATCAGCAAATTCCCCAACCGTTCGGACCTTTCCAACTACTAACCCCTTAGCTTCCAAAGCACAAATTTGAACCAAATACGCCTCACAACCCTTCCTGACCATCTTCTCAGCCTTTAAGGCAGACACCACATTGAACAGGTAATTCCTTCTATTACCAAACATAACCACTTCGTCCCCTTCAGCCCCCTTAAGGACCATGCGCTTTGCAACGCAATCCAACCTCGCTTGGTACTTAACCAACCAATCCATACCGAGGATCAAATCGAACTCCCCAAACGGTAGTTCCATCAGATCGGCCACGAACACTACCCCTTGGAGTTCTAGGGGTACGTCTCTATATAGTCTATCTACGACTACGGAGTGACCTAAAGGGCTAACTACAGTCATCTCCCTAGAAGCAGTTTCAGAGTTTAGGTCCATAGTTCCTACCACACTACTAGCAATGTACGAGTGCGTCGAACCCACATCAATCAATGCAACATAAGGAAAACCAAAGATTAGAAACGTACCGGTTATGACATCCGGTGCGTCACCTTCCTCGCGACACCTCGCTGCGTAAACTAAGCCAGGCTGCCTAGCCTCTGTGTTGCCTGAACCTCTACCTTGAGTTCCACGACCTCGGTTAGGACCGTTGTTTCCTCTACCATTACCACGACCCTCGTGGTCCCACACTTCTATTACGAGCGATTACGCCCCTGGGTGATTCTTAGCTAGTTCCGGGGACAATCTCGACACGATGCTCTAAAGACCCACACTCAAAACATCCTTTATCACCGGTCCAACAACCTCCCCAATGGGTCTTTCTACAAAGGTTATCTTGAGTCGGCCTCGATTAGTAGTCGTGGGCCTTGCCTTTGATTTGGCCCACTTGGCCTAGCCTTTTCTCGAACACTACCGCTTGATCCAAATGACCCAAATCCTCTCTTACGATTATTCCTACTATAGCTTTGCCTCACGCCTCCTTGATCCCTTCGGCTACCTTAGCCTTTTCCACTAGAGATGAGAACTCACGAACCTGCTTTGTGGGGCAATCGAGTAACCTCAAATCATCTCGAGTCCGTCCTCAAAGCGGACACAGCGCTCATGTTCGATGAGACACGATGCCTCTCGCATACCTACTCGACCTTAAAAATTACGCCTCATATTCCGACACGGACTTAGTTCCTTGCACTAATCCCGAAAAGCCTTTCTCTGTAGCGTCGGTGTAGCCAGTGCCCACATACTTTTTTTTCGATAGGTGGTTCGAAATACTCCCAAGTCAAATCATCTGCTTTGTAGCCCCATCTCGAACCGTAAGCCACCACTGATCGCTTCATCCTTTAGAAGAGACATCGCCCTTTTCGGCTTTTCTTCCTCCAGTCGAGTCAAGGTCATCCATGATTCTTTCGATTGACTCTAGCCAATGTTCTGCACAGCCTTTGGGTGCCACTCGACACACCTCGGAATACCTCCGCTCCGTTAGATCAAGTCGCTCGGGAACAGTTTCCGAGCTCCCACATTTCCACCAGCCCGACCACCATCTCCAAGACTCGCAAAAAGCGGCTTGCGATACCGCCTCACCACCGGTGCGATCCGGCTCTCGGCTCTAAAAGTAGGAGGTGGTGGTGGCGATGGTACCTCATTTTCGAGAACCTTGTCCCGACTGACGGGTTGGACACAGTCATCCTACCCCTACCACGTCCACGGCGTCCACGTCCTCTAGAACTCATTCTATCTACTGCGCTTTTAATCTGATTAAGAAAAAATTTATGCGTTAGCATTTGTTCCACTTTCTTATTCACGAAGAAATTTTATGGATAGAGTTTTAATCAGAGATTCTTTCGAGCAAACAAGGTTTCAGTTCCCTATCCTAGTTCGCACAAAGAAGTTCATGCATCCATTCCTTAATACTTTCCATACCTATTCACTCATCGGACATTTCTGCCCATTTCTAACCCAGGGGTATTTTCGTCTTTTTCCTACAGGGGTATTTTCGTAATTTTTCAGAACCAAAATATTTTGCTGATGATTTCCAAAGCTAAGTTGTTGAATATTTGTAAAATAGTTTAAATTTTTGAGCAAAACCATTGAACTGATATTTTACGAACCGAGGGCATTTTAGTAATTTTACCCCCTAAGGGCATTTCTGTAATTTTCCACCATCAAGTTTTGAAAACATTAGGGTTTGTTGTTTCATTCTATTTCGAAAAACAAGGCTAATTCCCTTTTCGGGTTTTAATCATTGTGTTTAGCCTATGACCGAGCCCTCCTGGTCAGGGTGAACCAAAGCTACGCACTGTGCGGCAATTCAAGTGAAGAGGAGGTGGGTCACGCGGACCGCTTAAATACCAAGCTCTCACTGAACCTTTCTAGACATGCGCACAGAGGTTACCACACCACTGAGCCCTCTGAGTTAGGGTGAACCGAAGCTACGCACCAGGTAGGATACCTGCGAAGAGGAGGTGAGTCACGAGGACTGCTTAAATACCAGGCTCTTCCGGATCCAATCCTAGACATGCGTACAGGGGTTACCACACCCTAGCTCATTGACTAAGTCATAGGTTGGTTTAGTTCCTTAAGTCTTATGCTTCGTTTGTGTTTGAGTAATCTAACCTTAGGGTCCAAGTCCTATAAGTCTATCTACGTTCCATGCTTCCTACCCTTCTACAGAATATAATTCACAAAGAGGTTTAGATGTACTTACCTGGGCAGATTGGTGCCGGAGACTCGGGCCATGCTATTCAAAACCAAAAATCATTCCCTAAGGCCTACCAAAACATTGTTGGGCCTTGGGCCCCCACAGCCGAGCTTTGAACTGGGCTCTGATACCAATTTTGTAACAACCCGAACCCGGCCCAAACATTACGACCGAATTTGGTTTGTTACGGAGAAAACTTTTTGAAGCCATTTTAAAACCAATTTAGGTTTTGCTGAAAACTCCTCGTTTTTGGTTATCTTGCCGAAACCCTACTTAGATTTAATTTGGAAATTTAATTGAGTCAGGTTATTATACAAATTTCGAATGTGCCCGATGGCACGATAAAACATTTTCGTGTTAATTTAAGAAAACATGTGATTTTAATGCAGTTTTAATAATATAGTTTAAAACAAAGTACCCAACATATAAGAAATAACAAAAGTAAAGTATATGGAGGCCTTATTACAACCAAAATAAAAATAAACCAATAATAAAATAAAATAGCTAAGTTTAAAGTTCAATTTATTCAAGTCCACTGCATGGCCACCTCGAGTCCAACCGGCTCCTCAACCGCCATCTACGAGTCACCTGAAAAATGTTAAAGGAGAAGGTGAGTCACCAAGACTCGATATGTAACCCTTCCCCGTTTAAAAAACATTTCCATACACAACATATAACAGATTAATATGCGAGAATATATGTGCCCCAACCTAGCCAACCAAACGCCTTTGTCTACCCCATGTGGTACCAAACCACTGGTGACCGTAGTCACAATGTGTTACCAAAACACTGGTGGTGCCAAACCACTGGTGACATATAGTCACGATGTGTTACCAAAACACTGGTGTCCGTAGACACGAATCAATTGATGGGGCCAACCCATCGTGTGATACCAAATCACTGGCAGACGATCCCATATCTCAAGTGGGGCCAACCCACGGTGGTGTTAACCACAGGGACGAGTCGCTATGAGGTACCAAACCTCTGGAGGTACCAAACCTCTGGTGACATATAGTCACAGTGTGTTACCAAAACACTGGTGCTCGTCAGCACAAAATATCACTGCCCCCTCCTCTCATATAACCCACAGTAGATAAACAGTTATCAACAGATCTCATGCATTTATCACATGTATCAATAAGCCATGCTTCCCAAAAGCATTAAAATAATCTCATATTAACAGAGACTTACCGGGATCCTCACTTGTACCGTTAAGGTACCAATCCGCATCTACATCAAGCAGATTTACATACAAAATATATTTAACACAAACATTAACTGCTATAAGTGTGTATGTACACACCTGTCACCCTTGGATGTTCTAAATCCCGAAAAGAAACGTTGGCCACCCTAGATCTACTTGTCCTATATTCGGCCAAATTCATGGGTTAGTCTTAGGGCCTATTCGGCCAAATTAAACCATTAGCGAGGGTTCCTTATGAACCCGGTTTCTTACCTTTCCTCGCTTTGCTACTACCCACGGCACTCGTTACTTGAATCTGCTTTTCCAAAATAATCGATTAGTCACTATTACTCATAACCAAAGCTTTCGGCTTTTGAATACTAACATAGGCCTTACCCATAGTTACCAACTTCGGTGGACGGAGAGGATGGAGACTTAGATCGAATACCTTAAAATCCCTGCACCTAAACAGAATCGATTAATTAGCCACCATGATAATTCGGCTTTTCCCTTTTTACCAAGTCGACATAGGGAGATAATAAGATGAAAGATTTCCGGCATACTTACCCCTTGCTAATCGGTCTGAAGAAGAAATCCCGAGGAACCCTTATGACTTCCTGATATTCGGCCAAAGTGAGTCTTAACAGGAGAAGAGGATTTCGGCAACAGCGGGATGGATATTCGGTCAAAAGAATAGAGGAGAAATAATGGTAGAAAACTAATGGAGAGGAGAAGATGGTGAGAGTTTTCGGCTAGCAGTGTTTGAAAGAAAGAAAAGAAAAATAGATGGGAGGTTTGAGAATTTTCGGCAGTTTGCCAGGATGGAGAAAAAAACAAAACGAGTGCTAGGCTGATGCTATTTATAAGCATTCGGCCCCCCCTCCTTAAGCTTGCCGTCCACCCTTGGCAACAAGGAGTTCAAACTCCTAGCCAACTCCTAGTTTTTCTCTTGGCCACTCATTTGATTTAATTCAAACAATTTGAATTAATAAATAATAATCTCCTAATAATCCATATAATAACCTCATTTATCTCCCATTATCCTTGAAATTGAACAAATAAAAATCTAATTTTAAATGCTCATATTATCTCTTATTAATAATAATAAAAGAGTTTAAATGGAGGAAGACTCTCCCACTTGTGCCGTCCAAACATAGTGCAAAAAGAAAGGGGAATTTTGTGACTCGAACCCAGGATCCCCCTTGCTTGATGTGGCGTCACATGTTAACTCTTAAGTGGGCTTGCTTTGCCACTTATTCTAGGCTCATCTTATGTCCAAATTATCCCCATTTATTCTTATAACACCCTCCTGCTAAGGCTCCCTGCCTTTAAAGTTAAAAACTGAAATTTTCCACCAAACTGTGCCAACTCAAAACCTTAATTAAGCTCTGTTATTCCATAAATAATATCGCAGCAGTTCATAATAAGAAAAATAATTAAATTCCAAATAACCCCATTTTTGGGATGTTACATTAGTCTCTCAAAATATTTTTCACAATTTAGTCCAAATTACTCAATTTCATCAAAAATCCAAAGACAAAGCATGTTAATCACACACGCACATTTTATTTTATACCATCAAACAAAAAAAATCACAAGCTATCATCAATGGAAAAACACAAAATCATCATCAAATTCAAAAATTAGAGCATGGGTCTTGTAGTATTCGAAGCAACGATCTCAAAAACATAAAAATTATCAAAAACCGAAACAAAAACATACCTTGATTGAGCTTAGTAATGGGCGAATGCTTCAAAGCTCTTAAATTTTTTTTTCTTTTCTAAGTTTCGGTCATAAAAAGATGAGAATGGCTATTTAATTTTATGTTTGTTTTATTATATATGATTTATAATATATTATTTACTATTTTAACCTTTATAATTTAATTATAAAACCATATATTATAAACCTTTAACTGTCCATACATAAAATCAATGGTATAATTGCATCATAAATGCTTCATATTATAAAGACAACAACAATTAGGCACTTTCATATTTAACCATCAAATTTTCATTTTACGCGATTAAGCCCCTTTTATTGAATTGAACACTCAAACGACAAAATTAAATCATAAAAATTTCACACATACAAATTCACACATAATAAACACAGAAAATAATATTAAAATATTTTTCAGACTCGGATTTGTGATCCCAAAACCATTGTTCCGATTAGGGTCAAAATCGGGCTGTTACAAGATACTTCAAACTCTTATGATCGATAAATATATGACACTTTTCGTTGTACAAATGGTGTCGCCAAATCTTCAGCGCAAACACAATAGCTGCCAATTCTAAATCATGTGTCGGATAATTCTTTTCGTGCGGCTTTAATTGTCTGGAAGCATAAGCTATCACTTTACCTTCCTACATCAAAACACAACCTAAACCATTCAAATATGCATCAATGAAAATCACAAATTCATTACCCAATTCAGGCTGAACTAGTACTGGTGCCTCGGTCAATATCGCTTTCAACTGATTGAAACTTGGCTTACATTTATCGGACCATTCAAACTTCACATCTTTTGGTAATAGTCTCGTCGTCAATGTAGCTATCATCAAGAATCCCTTGATGAATCTTCTATAAATATCGGCTAATCCTAGAAAAATTCTTACTTCAAATACGTTTCTCAGAGGTTTCCAATCAACAACTAGTGAAATTTTACTCGGATCAAATCTGATGCCTTCGGCCGATACAATATGTCCTAGAAAACCGACTTCTCAGAGCCAAAATTCACATTTGCTAAATTTGGCAAACAATTGCTTATCACGCAGAGTTTGCAGTACAATTCTCAAATGCTCAGTATGCTAAGACTCATCCTGTGAATAAATCAGAATATCGTCAATGCATACCACAATGAATCTGTCTAAATACAGTCTAAAGAGTCTGTTCATCAAATCCATAAATACTGCAAGTTCATTAGTTAAACCAAACCACATCACAAGAAATTCATAATGTCCGTACCTGGTCCTGAATGCAGTTTTCGGCACATCCGAATCTTTAACTCACAGTTGATAGTAGCCAGAGCAAAGATCAATCTTCAAAAATACTGTTGCACCTTTCAACTAATCAAACAGATTTTCAATTTACGGCAATAGATATTTACAGTTGATCGTAACTTTTTTGAGCTGGCGGTAGTCAATACACAATCGCATTGATCCGTCCTTTTTCTTAACGAATAGAACAGGTGCACCCCATGGTGAAAAACTGGGTCGAGCAAAACCCCTATCTATCAATTCTTGCAACTGTGCTTTCAACTCTTTCAACTCAGTTGGAGCCATTCTGTAAGGTGCTATTGATATCGGTGATGGTCCTGGTACTAATTCAATAGCAAACTCAACCTTTTTGATCAGTGGTAATTCAGGTAATTCCTCTAGAAACACATAAGGATACTCACATACCACTGGCACTGGTTCACGTTTCAATTTAGACACTTTAGAATCCAGTACATATGCAAGGTAAGTGTCGTAACCTTTTCTCACATATCTTTGCGCTGACATAGCCGAAATAACAATAGGTAACCCACTCAAACAGTCTGATTCAATCCGAACTATCTCACCATTCTGACATTTCAATACAATAAGCTTTCATCTACAATTCACAATAGCATCGTGCAGAGTCAGCCAATCCATACCTAAAATCACATAACTCATCAAATGGCAATAGCATCAAATCAGCCGGAAAGCTGAATCCCGAGTCATCAAAGGATAGTTCTTGAAAACCTTATCAAGTAACACATATTGACCTAGGGGGTTCAACACTTTAACCACGAATTCAGTGGACTCAACTTGTAAATTCTTACTTAATACTAAATTTGTGCATATATACGAATGGGTTGATCCCAGATCAATCAAAGTAGTAACATCAGTATCAAAGATAGAGAAAGTACTAGTAATAACATCTGACGCAAAAGCTTCCTCTCGTGCGTGAATAGCATAAGCCCTAGCTGGTGCTCGTGCTTCAAATCTTACAGCAGAGTCTTTTTTTCCACCACGGCTACTACTCATATTTCCAGGATTACGAGGTGGTCTACCTCTCACAGCAATGTTGCTCGGGCTCATAGTCTGAACTATTTCTTTCTCGGACTTCTCTGGGCAATCTTTAAGATAATGTTCGAAGGAACCACACTTGAAACATTCTCCGTTCTTCTATCTACATTCGCCGAAATGTGGTCTTTTACAGTGCTTGCATTTGGGCCTATTATCTCTGACACTACCCACACTCGCTACAGACGTAGCCTGAGGCTTTAGACTCGAACACTGATTACCTCTATCTCTACTGGAATACCCCACTGAAGCTGTGGAATGGTTGTGATGTTCTTTTGGTCTCTTCGATGATAACTGATATGACTTTCCAGTCGATTTCTTTCTCTAGTCTCTAGCTTCAAAATCGACTTTTCTTGTCTCTTTGCTCAGCTCCTTGGCTTTATGTGCCCGATCAACAAAGACAAAAAATTCTTTCAGCTCAAGAATCCCGACTAGAAGCTTTATATCTTCATTTAACCCTTCCTCGAATCTTTTACACATGGCAGTCTTGAAGGCATCTATTTCTAAAATTAATTTATCACCTTGTTTAGGTAAATAAACTTTAGGAATATGATTTATCTCATTTTTTAGATTCCATATAATTTATGAGTCTTTTTTAAACCAGACAAAAGGTTTATCCTTTTTTAATTTTTCATATAACTTACCTATTTTTTCAGATAAGTTAGGAAAGAAGTTTCTTCCATAATTAATAATCCCTCAAAATTGTTGAAGCTATTTTTTATCTTCAATGTTTTCAAGAAATTCTTTTATTTTTACTATAATATGATCTTGTAGTTTAAGACCATCAGAAGATAATTTTAATCCTAAGAATTCTATTTCTGTTTTTTCTAATTCTATTTTCTTAGGACTTAGAATAATTCCATGTTTTATGAATTCTTGAGAAATAATATTTAAATGTTTTCTATGTTTTTCTAATGTTTCTGAAAATATTAAAATATCATCTATATAAACTACACAAAATTTTTTATATTTATTAAATATAAAATCCATCCATCTTTGGAAGATTTGAGGTGCATTACATAACCCAAATGGCATTACTCTCCATTGATAATGACCATTAGGTGCACTAAAAGCTGTTAATGGTTTAGATTCTTCGGTTAGCATGATTTGCCAAAATCCCGATTTACAATCAAATTTACTAAAGTATTTTGCTTGTTTAGCTTGATTAATTAATACATCCTTTCTTAGAATAAAATAGCCATCAAAAATAATATTTTGATTTAATCTTTTATAGTTAATGACCATTCTAGCTTTTCCTCTTTTTATTTCAGCATGGTTTCTTACTATATTAAACATAAATATATATTAAACATCATCTGTATTTTATTAATATTATATGTTTTATATTCTCTGATTACTCTAATCACAAATTTAGTAGACTCAACATGTAGAGTCTTACTTGATACTAGATTCACACACACATAGGAATGAGTAGAACCTGGATCTATCAATGCAATCACATCAGTATCAAATAGAGTAAAAGTCCCAGTGATGACGTCTGGAGATGCCGCTTCTTCTCGCGCATGTATAGCATAGGCTCGGGCAGGTGCTCTCGCCTCGGATCTTACAGTTGTATCCAAAGTCCCTCTCTGACTTCCACTCACATTTCTGGTGTTTCTGGGTGGTCTACCCCTAACCGTCACATTACTCGATCTCACGTTCTGAACATTTTCTTCCTCAGCTAACTTTGGGCAATCTCGTATGGAATGATCTCGTGATCCACACTTACAACAAGTTCGATTATTATACTTGCCCCAGCATTCTCCCACATGTCGTCTTCCACACTATCTACACTCAGGTTTGTTGCTTTTGGCACTTCTAACACTTGATTCAGTCAGAATTTGAGCTCGTGGACCGATGCTTTGTCTCACACGATCTCTACTCGGATGTCCAAACGAAGCATTTGATCGATTGCTTACATCTCTAAATCTCTTCGTCGAAGGTTGAGACAACTTACTCATCGATCTTTTTCTTTCATCTCGAGCTTCAGAATCAGCTTTCTTCTTTTCTTTACTGAGCTCCTCAGCTTTGCAGGCTCTTTCAACTAACACAACAAATTCATTTATGTCAAGTATCCCGACCAACAACTTAATATCTTCATTTAGTCCTTCTATAAAGTGTTTACACATTGTCGTTTCGATCAAAAAACATTCCCGTGCATACTGGCTCAATCTCACAAACTCCCGTTCATAGTCAGTAACGGACATACGGCCCTGTTTCAGATCTAGAAACTTCTTATGTTTCTGATCTATGAATCGTTGACTGATACACTTCTTTCTAAATTCAACTTGAAAGAAATCCCAAGTGATTCTCTCTCTCGAAACCACAGAAATCAACATTTTCCACCAGTTATATGCTGTATCTCTCAACAAGGAAACTGCACACTTAATACATTCTTTAGAGGTCAACGACATCTCATCGAACACTCGAATTGTATTCTCGAGCAAAAACTCAGCTCGCTCAGCATCATCATCAGCTATGGCCCTAAACTCTTCGGCCCCGTACTTTCTAATCTTATCCACAGGAGGCTTATTCAATCGATTCAGATCTACAACTTGAGGCACAATAGGTACTTGTGGGGTGTGGGGGTGGAGGTTGTGGAGCAGCCAGAATCGTTTGAACGAACTCCGAAAACCACTCACTCATCATTCGAAAGAAGGCTTGCTTAGCCTCTCCTCCCTCACCGCTATCATTCGGCCTAGATGTGGTCGGCACTGTCCCTTGAGCGGGAGCAGGCGCATTACTCTCAACATCGTCATTTGCTCGATCGGGATCCATTACTATACGAAAACACATTTATAACTATCAGGATTCATCACACTATCGTAATTTCATATATGGCATGTATAGCTAGACTCACACGCGCTACGTTAGTCCGAGAATCGACTAAATCGTAGCTCTGATACCAATAAAATGTAACACCCCGAACCCAAAACCGTCCCCGGGATAGGGTTAGAAGGCGTTACCGATCAATCGGAACATTTCACATCTATTTCACAACACAAAGTCAATCATCAATCATACATATTCAGATATAAACATATAGTCCCTTATTACGGTCTATGAGACCTTAAACACGTGATAAAAATAGGTCGGCACTAAACCGAACACATACAAAAATTCTTGGAAATTTGAACATTTTTAAACACTGCAGAGGTCACACGCCCGTGCAGTCAGGCCGTGTGCCTCACACGGCTACCAGACACGCCCATGTGTCTAGGTCGTGCCAAAACAGAGCGTACATACTGACTTGTCCACACGGCCACCAGACACGCCCGTGAGCCATGGCCGTGTGAAATTAGGCTAGCTACTGACTTGGTCACACGACCACCAAGCACGCCCGTGTGCCACGGCCGTGTAACCTACCCATGCTCACTTCGAAGTGACCCTTGAGCCACATGGCAGAGACACACGCCCGTGTCCCTTGGCCGTGTATGCAAAATAGGCCATTTGCAAGGCCAATTTGCCACCCACACTTGGGTCATACCTACAAGCTTCAAAGTAATACCAATTCATGCCTCAAAATGCATCCAAACATACCTTTTCATGTACCAATTAATCACCAACTATACCAACTATACCAATTATTCAATTTCATCTCACATTGGTTCAATCAAAGTACCAAAATTCACATCTCAAACATATAAACCAAACATCATGTAATTCATGCCATAATTCATCTTCCATCCATATCTTTTATCAACCACATAATCATGAAATATACCATATTCATAGCTCATTCATGAGTTCAATATCATTCAACTTCCAAGCCAAATCACATGGCAAGGATTAAGCATTTCAAAACATGCCATAACTTCTAGCTTATACGTGCCATATTTCAACTATATACATTTTTTCCAACAGTACCCAAAAATAGATTGCCGATAGTGTGATAGAGATGCTGACGATCCCCAGATCCGAGCTAGCCTTACTGACACTGTAAAACAGAGAAACAAATCACACAATAAGCTTTCAAAAGCTTAGTAACTTTGTAACATAATACACTCAACTTAATAGTTCAATTACAATGCACAACCAGAACTCATCACATAAATTAATTTCCAAATGTTTATACCATATCAATCATAGCCAATAATCTTACTCAACAACTCATGAAGTCATACACAATCTCCTCAACCACAAAGGTTCAATACATACCTTAGCCAATACATGCTTACTCACCATCCAAGCTAATTTATACTCGATATTTTATCTCGATCCAGCCATCATTTTTGATAAACCGTAATAGTAACATATTTTAATCCCACATTTAGTATGCTTTTGGATGATTTATCCCTTGAATTATGGAATTTGGTGCTCTTAATCCTTTAATTTCATATTTTATACTTAGAAGAGGATAGGAGGATGAAAAAAACGGAAAACGGGCTTAAAACGGACCAAATGGGCCAAAGAAAGAAATGCACACGGCCTGGGCCCAAGCCACACGGTCGTGCCTCATTGATAGACTCGAACACGGCCTGGCCACGATTCACACGGGCGTGCTACACGGGCGTGTCCCTGCCGTGACAAAGAAACACATTCCAAAGCCTATATAAACACCCTAGGGGGCAACTTAAAGAGGGAGTTCGACAGAAGCCCTCTGTCGGGGCGTCCAGCTAGGCCAAGGAGCCGAGCTAGAGAGGTCAAAATTGTAGAAATTACTCGAAGAAAGCCAGTTGATTCATCTCAAGAAGCTGGAGTCATACTCAAGACGGAGGATCTCCTCTTTAATTGCTTCAGGAGGTTTTTGAGTTTTTCTTATGTTTTGTTTTATCTTTTCTTCTGAGATGTATTCTTTTATAATTATGAACTAAACCCTCATATACCTGAGGGGGATGAAACCTAAGATGGATCTTGTTATTATTTTCTGAACTATATGATAAATACTTGATTTGTTCTTAATTATGTGTTCTTAATTCTTGCTTTGATATTTCAAGATATTGATTCAAGTATTGATGTGCTTAGGCAGTGGAGCAAAAGTCCCTGTCTAAGAGTAAATCTAGCATAATTAAGCAGAGTTGCTCGCGCGCCAAGACATAGGGTGACAAAATTTTTCCGGATTAGGGTCAAACCTAATATGGGAGTCCATAGATTCAGTTAATGCAATTCTAGGGGTTTTAATTAGAAAGAGATTTCAATTAATCAACCTAGGGTTAGACGTTAGTAGCCTCGACAGAGGTATTAATATACATTAGGGAATCCTACGGATCAAGTCAAGTGAATAAATCGCCTGGTTTAGAGTTAGATAACAAGTGAGGTCTAGGTGGATTCTTCCTCGGGTATTGTCTTAATCAATTGGTTTTTCCCAAAAGTATTTTCCCAATTCATTTTATTTGTCTTAGGATCTTTAGCTTAGTAGTTAGTTAATTTTAGTTTAAATAACAAATCCTTTAATTTTTAGGCTAAATAATAGAAAGAAAGTTAGTATTAGTACTTTTAGTTCCTTTGGGTTCGACAATCCGGTCTTGCCACTAAACTATACTACTGTCCGATAGGTACGCTTGCCTCAATCGTTGTCATAGTTAGTTTCTAGGCTCGATCATTCTTTTTATAAATTTTTAAGACTCTGACACACGATCAAGTTTTTGGCGCCGTTGCCGGGGAACTAAAATATTAAGAACACTCAATTTTTATTACTTTAGCCATTTTATCGCAATTTATTCTTATTTTTATTTTTATTTTTATTATTTGACTTTGCTATTTTTTCTTTTATTTGCTTTTGACAGGTAATTTTAGTTTATAAAGGAGATGGCACTGACTAACTATCAGTGACAATTCATGAGGACAAAGCCAATAGAAGCCGCCAGTGTCTTCAACCTCGATCCAGCAACCATGCTGTCAAACCAGGTAGAGTTTTTAAATAAAAAATTAATGGTTTGAATGGTTCTATGCAGGTACACCCGGTAATACAGTACAATACAAATGGAGGAGGGGTGAACAACACAAAATATCTATCCTACAACGCTAGCACAGAAAACGAACAAGTCAATTATATGGGTAACTATTCTAGTCTTCAAAATAATCTTTATAGTGACACTTATAATGCAGGTTGGAGGTACCATCCCAATTTCTCGTGGGATGGTCAAGGTAATCAAAGCCCGCAACTTCCTCCAGGTTTTCAACAACCACCTCACCCGCAGGAAAAGAAACCGAACCTTGAGGAGATGCTAACGAAATTTATCGCAGTGTTAGAAACCCGTTTTCAAAACAACGAGACAATACTTAAAAATCAACAAGCATCGATTCAAGGGATCGAGAACCAGTTAAGACAACTTGCCAAGATCATAGCAGAACAACCACAGGGGTTAAATGAACCAGAACCAAGGCAAGAAAACGTGGCAGATAAAGGTAAGGTTGAGGTGAGCCATGATATACTAAAACCGGAAATTACAGAGTACCAACCTCGTGTGCCATATCCCGATGCAATGATGAAAGACCACACAGAGGAACTGTAACACCCCAAACTCGGCCTAGAAGTTAGGCCCGAATCTGGTGTGTCACATGGAAGTAAAAACCATCTTTGCGATTATTAAAAACTTGCTTGAGAAATACAGCCTCTTTGTTAAAACCAAAAACACTTAAGCAATTGTTAACTACTTGAAAACGTAATAATCTTTAAAAACCTTTTTAGTAGCGAAAGCATATTTAAAATGAACAATTTACAAAAATGTGATGTTTAGAAATAGAGTTGCGTACATTTTGAAATCGTTGCGAAACATAGATAAAATACAAGTATTTTTGAAAGATTGATTGATGAGTCAACAATCAAGGTAGTGAACTTTAAAACCGTGACTTTTGAAAATATCGTTTGATAGTTCGAGTGAAAACTTCCGTGTTAAAATATTTATAAAGTTTATTATGAAATCCATTTGTTAATCGATTTTGGAAAACCATTATTTATGATTTTAGAAAATCCCCGTTAAAACAATTCAAGCAATATTATAAGTACTACTAAACATAAAGCAATTTAAAACATATCCCAGAGGCCTTATTACAACTTAAACCAAAATAGCAAAATAATAAAATAAACCGAAATAGAAATTTAAAGTTCAATAACACCATTTCTAAGTATGGCCTCCACCGAGTCATCCATGGGCCCAAGTCCTCGCATCAGAGCATTACCTACAAGGGTTAAGAAAAGGGGGTGAGTTACAAGAACTCGGTGTGAAATCCCCTACTGTCATCCACTGGGCCTGAACCCATATAGCAATCATCTTGGGCTTAAGCTCATTTAACAATCACTTGGACCGAAGCCCATTTATAAAACACAATGTATTTATATATGTGCAATGTATGAATGTATGCAAACCCAAACCAACCTAATAATCATCCGCTACACACCACCCGTACCAACCAACACACCTGTGGGGATCTTTTGTCAACCCACCCCGCCAACACACCAATCGCAGGCATTTAGCCATTTATATCAAATTCAAATTGTGGACAAGCCACCAGAATAACAGAATATACGTGGCTTAGCCACTGACAAAATGTGACAGTCACGGAATATCATATCGATAACATAACCGGCACACGACCTTGGTAAAAATGATCGACAACCACAGTCGTTAATTCATATGTTAGGCACATAGCCCCGGGTAAATACGTTTAGCACAAAGCCATAATCACGATGGCACAAAGCCATATTTAGGTTGGCACATAGCCATTATCGAAATTTGTGGCGAGCCACGAGAAATCGAGAATGTATCGCTGCAGTCAAACTGCTTTTCATAATATTTGTGGCAGTGCCACCAGAATTTCTTCTCTTCAACATTTTCCCAACCCATGCAAATTCATGTAGATGCATCATACATAGCAAATCATGATATTTACAAATATAACAACAATAATTAAATCGGACAAAAGTTCAAATTTCATTAACACTTTACAAAATCGGCCCATTAGGGCATTATATCAAATTGGCTCATTAAGCCATATGTCAAATTGGCCCATTAAACAATATATCAGATCGGCCCACAAAACAATATATATCAAATTGGCCCATTAAGGCTATATAACAAATCGGCCCTTTAGGGGCATTTTCGTAATTCGGCCCATAGGGGCATTTTTGTAATTGAGTAATCTTACCCACTAAGGGTAATTTGGTAATCTCGCAACCCAGGGGTATTTCGGTAATTTACCCTCTAAGGGTATTTTGGTAATTCTGCAACCTAAACTTAACTACTAATGTGGGGCATAAAATTTGAAACTGTCCATCTGCATCATACTGACTAAACTGACTATAACTCGAGTTAGGAACCTTGAAATTTAGATCCGTAAATTTTCCTTGAAACTAGACTCATATATCTTCTTATGATAATTTTTACAGAATTTTTGACTTAACCATTTAGTACAGTTTATTCCCTAAAGTTTCCCTTGTTTCACTATCCAACGATTCTGACCTCTCTTATCTTAATTTCAAATATCTCACTGTACAGTTTTCATATGCTGATCCAACTTGTTTCTATTGAAAATAGGCTCAATAAGTAATCTATACATATAAACTATAACTCATAATTCACTTTGTAAAATTTTATACGATTTTTCCAAGACAGATCAGGGAACCATGAAGTCCATCAGCACCAGTCTCACTAAAATTAAGATATCTCAGAATATAAAATTCCTTTTCCTTCTCCGTTCCTTCCATATGAAAATAGACACAGTAGGATTTAATTATTTATCTTATTCACTTTCTAATTCCATTTTTCCTATTTTCATGATTTTTCGAAATCACGTCACTGCTGCTGACCAAAACTGTTTCATTGCAAAAATATGGTTACCACTATGAACCTCACGCGCTTAGAGTGATCACTGGAAGCCGGTTTCAGTTTTCTTTGGTATTACGATCAAATCACAGAATATTTCATGCAAAAAATCAGAGAGATGTGAGAACACACACCATTTCAAACATGTATTCGGAAGGGTACGGGATTACACACCTTATTTTGATTTCCTAAAGAACCACTCTCCGTTGATCCTAGAACAATACCAACCAAAAGTTAGCCTCGGATTTCCAAAAGATTCATACTCAACGCATTGCTTACACTTGAATCACTTACCACTATATCCGAAGGATTAGCAAATAGAGTATATCAAGTGATTTCGTCCCTAAAACATCATCGATTAGTCGAACTTCAATCCGATTTGCATCATAGCCAAATAAAGATATAACGAAAAATCCAAAAATGAACCCCTTACTTTAATGATTTTTAGGACCGATTCCTTGCGATTATACGATGTCTTCAAGAGAATCAAGTTTCAGCCTTCCACTATATCACTACGAAGAAGAAAATGATCTTGAATGAAAGAAAGTAAGGTGATGGTCTCGGTCAAAATGACCATCCCAAACCAAAGTATAAATTTGGTCATTAAGAGAAAGAAAATAAAATATTGAGAAGAATACTTACCGATTGATCAAGAAATAAATTTTAATATGGATGAGAAGAAGAAATAGAGAAAAGATGAAAGTTCGGTTATGGAGGAAATTGTATGTTGATATTCGGCTATGGTGAAAAAGAATTAGGACAAAAGAGATGCTTGAAGGATTTCGTGAAAATAAAAGAAATAAGAAGAAAGATGTTTGACTAGCTTGGTTTTCAAGAAAGATGAAAGAACAAATTTTGGTCTCAATGGTTGGTGTACATTCGGCAACAAGAAGAAAGAAAAGAAGAGATTATGCACACTCAAAGTTGAAGATTCGGCAAGAAGGAAATTTGGAGAGAAGAGAAAAATGTCACAAAAGTTGCATAAAAGAAATCTTGGCAAAAACAATACTAAAACTTTACCAAAACACCAAGCAAAATTCGGCTATCCCTCCTAACACACAAAACCGTCCACATACATGACCATAATGGTCAAAATTAGCCACCCACACTTTCCATAACATTTCCATTGAAAATGGCCACTTGTTCCCCTTACTTTCCCCTTTTTCTTGATTTCTTTCCTCATCTTCATTCTTTCCTATTCTCCTTAGCCATCTTGCCAAAAATAAAAAGTCTTCCATACCATATTAAAGCCTTGGCCGACACTTACCTTATTAGTACAAAAATTTAATCCAAAATATTTGCACTTGGTGGGATTTGAACCTCTTCCCTTAAAGTCCTTCATGTGGCATCATATCCTCTTTACCAATTGCTCATTTATGCAAGCAAATTACTCTATTATTTCCATAAGCCTTGATGCCACTTACTATCTCTCCTTAAAGTGTGTAACATCCCGAAATTGGGCCTAGTAGGATTGGGCCCAATGGGCCTTGATTTAAAATTTTTTGAGAACGGCATTAATGCAAGTTAGACTTATTAGGTAAGTTATTTTGGAAGGTTAGAGGGCTTCTATGAAGTCCCGGGATCAAATATTAGCTTTGGGGAAATTTTGGTTTTAGGTGAAAAAACCACGGAAGTTGGCGGGTAGGCCTTAAGAATAAAATGTGGGGAAAAATGACACAAGTGGAGTGTGTGGTGTAGTGGCAAAGTGACGCCACTTAGGGGACAAGGGGATGACGCCATAAGGAAGGAAGGAGGTCCAAGGTTCAAGTCTTGGCTTTTGCATTTTGGTTTTCTTTTTACTTGGACCTCAGAATTTGGCTATAGATTTATATTTAGTTGCGCATGGTTTAAGACACAAGAGGAGCTTGTGGCCAAGTGGCCAGCAGCGTGGATTATGTTGCAAGGGAGCACGGGTTCGAATCTCATGAGAAGCAAGGGAGTATTTATTTTGCGGTGCAGGCGGGAAGAGTTTCATTGAATTTAAACTCTCACTGACGAAGGATCCCACATCGGAAAGATACAAAGAAGGAAGGTGAAGAGCTAGCTATATAAAGAGCATTCCAGAGGAGGGTTGACACACCTTGGAAGGCGTTTGGGCACAGGAGTGGTCGAAGCGCGGATTAACACCAGAGTCCTATCAGGTGTGTAACTCTCTCTACTCTAGTTGTAGAGCGGCAAATGCCGAAGTGCCGGTCACGACAATAGTAGCCACACGAGCGTCGCGAACGCACGTGGGGCTTCGACGCGAGCGATAGTTGAGGCCATCGTGAGTATTCTTGTGGGTTGGGGTTGCTTGGGCCGCGATGGGCCGAAGGGGGCCCAATGGGCCCGTGGGTCCAATATAGTAAATTGTATGATGGTGTAGTATATAGTAAACTAGACTAGGTGAATCTCATAAACGTGGCTAGATTTGTGTTAGGTGGGCCACACGAGCGTGTGGGCCCGAATGGGCGAAATTGGGCTTTAGGCCCAATAGTCCATTTCGACGAAATGGTAGTTGGGTCGCTTCGGGCGACATCGGGCCTTTGGAAAGGCCATTCCAGTGTACGAAATTACTGAAATACCCTTAGTGGGTAAATTACCAAAATATCCTCAAGGGTAAATTACCGATATGCCCTTGGTGGGTAAATTACGAAAATGCCCTTGGTAGGTAAATTACCGATATACCCTTGGTGGGTAAATTACGAAAATGCCCTTGGTGGGTAAATTACCGATATACCCTTGGTGGGTAAATTACGAAAATGCCCTTGGTAGGTAAAATTACGGTTATACCCTTAGAGGTTGATTAGGGTGATTATGTTGTTTTATGTCTATCTCGATTATGATGGTAATTCATGTTATACTTATATTTGATATATGTCTAGCATACATGACATACTGCATACACGAATTATTATGTCATATTGCATGGGTTATATGAGTGGAGGGGGCAGTGATATTCGTGTCGACGGGCACCAGTGGTTTGGTACCACATTGTGACTACGGTCACCAGAGGTTTGGCACCTCATAGCGACTCGTCCTCGTGGTTAACACCACCATGGGTTGGCCCCACTTTTGAGATATGGGATCGTCGCCGTGATTTGGTATCACACGTGGGTTGGCCCCACAGATGGATTATTAGTGACTTTGAGTCACCAAAGATTTAGTATCACATTCGTGTCTCCTGACACGGAGGTTTGGCACCTCATAGCGTCTCGTCCCGGTGGTTTTTGGTACCACGATGGGGTTGGCCCCACAGATAATACAACGGGATTGGCGCCAAAGATTTGGTATCACACGATGGGTTGGCCCCATCACTATTATTTGTGACTTGAGTCACCGGTGGTTTGGCACCACCAAAGTGGTTTGGTACCACACGGGTAGAAAAAGGGTTGTTGCGGATGGCTAGGTTTGGGTGCATGATATGCATATTTTCTTATGAAATTGTGTAAGGGCCTGTTGGATGGGGATTTACACACCGAGTCTCGATGACTCACCCTTTAGTTAAATTTTGCGGTAATCATTAGATCGCGGATTTGGGAGCCGAGGTGGACTCGTGGAGGCCATACATATGTTCACTCGTAAATTCGTTTCTTTTATTTGGACTTATTTTTATTGGAGTTTTGTTTATAATAAGGCCTTGGGTATATTATTTGGTTTCAAATTTCAATTTGTTTATTGCTTATTATTAAATGATCAATATGGGATTTTCTTAAAATGATAATAAACCATTTCTTATTCAAAATTACTTAAACTCGATTTCTCACCACAACTATAAAAAATATGAGCTTTTTAACGAATGCACAGTTTTTAGACATTCCTTTCATGTGACATGCCAGATTCGGTCGTAACGTTTAGGCCGGGTTTGGGGTGTTACAAAGTGCTTAAACACAAAATTTTTCCTATAACTTAACTTGAACTCGGAACTTCCTCGAAACCTCGTAACTCTCCAAAATCACCTTCCTAATAAGTCCAACTTGAAATAATGTTGTTCTCAGATTCCCATGAATTTTAAAACGCTTCTACGCTCAAGGTCCAATGGGCCCAATAGGTCCAATTCTACTAGGCCCAATTTTGGGATGTTACAGGAACAATTCGGTGAACTCACACTTCGTGTAGGCGACAAAACGATCACTCTTCACGCTCTTGACTCGGCTAGGACATCGAGTAGTCAAGGTAAAAACATAAATTCTATTAATAATCATTTGATTCAACCTTCTATACAGGAAACACCACGAAACTACACAACCGAGCCAGATCCTAGACCTCGTGTCGATAAAGAAGAAATTCCTGAGGAACGAAGGCTTCGGATCGATGAACTAGACGAGTGGAAGACACACTTCAAAGAGGAAATAAAAACACACGAAGCAAAAACGAGGCAACTCTACGACAAGCTTAACTATGGGACAACCCGGCAAGATAGCGGATCGGTACTCAAAATCTTCCCAAATGGAACAGTCGAGGTAACTAATCCTAAAGTCAGCGCTTTTAAGGTAAACACTACTCGACTTAAACTATATATCAATAACCGAATTGATCGCATGAGAAAGGATTTTCACCTTCTCAAACCACCATGATTATGCGAATAAGAGGTAAGTCTAGCTCAAGACTTTAAATGAGCGCTTCTCGGGAGGCAACCCGAGCACTAACCCCACTAACGTCCACATTTTCAAATTTTAGCATCTAACTAAAAACTAACCAAATTTTTAAGCGCAGGTTTCGCTACCACCCGGCCTTGCACACGGGCATGGCCGTGGCCGTTTGGAAACAGGACAAAACTTATCCCAAAATACGGGCTACGATAAAATGCCACGGCCATGTGATTCGGCCGTGGTCGAAACTAAGAAATCTACACGAGCGTGCAACACGCCCGTGGGACCTTTGAGTCCATTTATATATTTCTTTTTCTCTTATTTTAATTTTCAATTTCTTTTCTTTTACCCTTCTCGTCTTTAAATTTATATTATTATATTTTGATTCCTCTAATTTAGGTTCAAGGGGCTGTTAACGAACAACACCACCCTCCACCAGATATGCTAGCATCTTCACACTTCATCATCACACCCACCTCGTGAACCATCCAGCAATAAGGACTTTTCAGTCCATTAATCTTTTCTTTTAGTTTTATTTCATTTTTTTAACTCTTTCTTTTTATTTTTCTTTTCTTTAAATATATAATTAGTATAATTCGAACTATTCTTATAATTTTCTGGATAATTCTTCATGAGTTACCCAATTTCTTAATCGAGTGCAGAAATTATTGGCGGCCACTCCACCACCACCAAAGACGCCTCCTCCAACTTATCTTTCACCTCCAAATCAAATTTATACACTTCCAACTCAAGGAATCCATCCAAAAACCACGAAGTTTTACTTCTCCTTCTTACTATATGTTTTTATCTATCTTTGTACATTGAGGGCAATGTACATCTTAAGTGTGGGGGTTGAATCTTAAAAGTGCCTAATTTTTTGCATTATTCTCAAATCCCTGATTGATACCTTGTCTTGAGTAATTTTTTTTCATATCACTATTTAGAATGAAATTTCCTTTGATTTATGGTTTTGATTGATATGTTTTGGATTAAGTCATAGTTAATTATGCATTAATGATTAAATTTTTAAGATCCTAGAGAATCAAGCATGATAAGTCTATTTTTCAGAAATAGAAAAATTTGCTAGGTTGTTGACCTAAATTTGAATATTACTTTGAAGTTTGAAATTTACAAGGGTGATATCAAAAACCCATAATTTTTGTGAGATTTTGAGCCTTATAGAGCATATATTCTTTTTCTTGCTCACTTATTGATTATGAGTGTGTCAACATTGATTTGTTATTCTAGAACTTGCATCGATTATACATGTCGAGACCACACCTTTGATTTGATATACAGAGATGATAAAGGCACTTAGGTTTTAACCCACTTACTCCACTAAAAGCCTACCCTCACAATTAACCCCTAGTGAACCCCTTTTGATCCTAACAACCCTTTTTATTGACTCACCCACTAATTTTAAACCAAAACCCTTTGTATTTGTTATCACAATTCTTCTTGACTACCCTTTTTGTCGAGATTTGATTTTGAGCAGTTGCCTAACTATGTTCTATATTTCAGTTGTTAAAGTACTTTCTTATTATTGTAAATATTTAATGATTTGTTCTTAACAATATATATATTCATTATTAGTTTTATTAGTATCATAATTAAGTGAGCTTACATATTTAAATTCCACATCTTGAAGAAAAAGCTCGTATTATTAGTATTACAAGTTTATGTAATTATTAAGGATTAGCTCATTTTTTCTAGTTAGGTAATTTGTCAAGTCAATCTCGATTCTAACCTTCTAATTCAGCCTTTATCCACACCTTTAACCAAAGCCCCGTTACAACCCTTTTAAAGACCTTTTGATTTGTGTATCATCTCATATTATAGTGGTGGAGATTTGATTTTCATGCAAGCCTATGGGATTAACTTTTCATGTTTGACTTATAAGTGCTTTTTCTTGAACCTTAAACACTTCGAGTGATTTGAGTGAATCTTTAGTGAGGATGTCAACCCTTGTCGATTTTGAACCAGAGGTAATTATTTAGATGAGGGGAAATGATCGTGTGTCAGAGTTTTAAAAATTTAAATAACGAGAATGATCGAACCTGGAAACTAACTATGACAACGATTGAGGCAAGTGCACCTATCGAATAGTAGTATAGCTTAGGCAAGACCGGATTGTCGAACCCAAAGGAACTAAAAGTACTAATACTAACTTTCTTTTTATTATTTAGCCTAAAATAAAGGGAATTTGTTGTTTTAAATCTAAATTAATTAAGTACTAAATTAAAGACTCTAAGACAAAGAAGAATGAATTTGGGAAAATAACTTGAGGAAAAACCAATTGATTAAGACGATACCCAAGGAAGAATCCAACCAGACTTCACTTGTTATCTAACTCTGAACCAGACAATTTATTCACTTGACTTGATCCGTGAGATTCCCTAATGTATATTAAACCCTCTCTCGAGGCAAATAACGTCTAACCCTAGGTTGATTAATTGAAATCTCTTTCTAATTAAAACCCCTAGAATCGTATTAACTCGATCTATGGAATCCCATATTAGGTTTCACCCTAATCCGGCAAAATCTCGTCACCCTATCTCTAGGCGCGCGATCAACTCCGCTTAACTATGCTAGATCTACTCTTAGGCGGGGACTTTTGCTCCTCCACCTAAGAACATAAAACTTGAATTAATATCCGCAAAATATCAACACAAGAATTAAGAACACATAATTAAGAACAAGTCAAATATTTATCATATAATTCAGTAAACGATAACAAGATTCATCTAAGTTTCATCCCCCTCAGGTATCTGAGGGTTTAGTTCATAACAATAAAAGAAAACATCTCGAAAGATAAGATAAAACAAAACATAAGAAATCCCTAAAACTCCTGAAGAAAATTAAGGAGAAATCCTCCGTCTTGAGTATAATTAAAGCTTCTAGAGATGAATCAACTGCTATCCTCGAGCGAATCCCCACAAATCGCCTTCTGCCTAGCAAGACGCCCCACAAAGGTACTGGGCTCCCCTTTTAGGTCATACTTAGGGTGTATATATAGGCTTTTGGAATGTGTTTCTTTGCCCCTAAGTATCCCAATCCGAATGAAACTTCTCTTTGCCACGGCAGGGGCACGGCCATGGCACACGCCCGTGTGAATCGTGGCCAGGCCGTGTTGGGTCGACTAATGAGGCACGACCATGTGGTCTTGGGATCAGGCCGTGTTCGAGATTATTAAGGAGGCACGGACGTGTGGTCTTGGGTCCAGGCCGTGTCGATTTCGTGATGTGGCCCATTTGGCCCGTTTTAAGCCCGTTTCTCGTTCTTTTCATCCTCCGGTGCTTTCCTGAGTATAAAACATAAAAATAAAGGATTAAGAGCACCAAATTACATAAAATAAGGGATAATTCATCCAAAAGCATGCTAAATGTAGGATTAAAATATGTTACTTTTACAGTTTATCAAATACCCCCACACTTAAGCTTTTGCTTGTCTTCAAGCAAAATTCTCAACTCATAATTAAAACAAACTTCCCTCAATTCATAATAGTCATTGATAGTGTTTCATCATAATTCAAGGATAAATTATACATGGATAATTCAACTTAAAGAGTCCTAAAGATTCAAACAATCTAAGTCATACATTTGTAGCATAAAACATAGGTGTTTCCCCTCATCTAAATAATTACCTCTGATTCAAAATCGACAAGAATTGACATCCTCGCTAAAGATTCACTCAAATCACTCGAGGTGTTTAAGGTTCAGAATTAAGCACTCAAACGTCAAACATGAAGAGTTAATCCCATAGGCTTGCATGAAAATCAAATCTCCATCACTATAATATGAGATGATACACAAATCAAAAGGTCTTTAATAGGGTTGTAATGGGGCTTGGGTTAAAGGTGTGGATAAAGGCTGAATTAGAGGGTTAGAATCGAGATTGAATTGACAAATAACCTAAGTAGAAAAAATGAACTGATAAATAATTACATCAATTGAAAACTTGTACTAATAATACTCTAATACGAGCTTCTTCTTGATGGTTGGAATTTAAACGTATAAGCTCACTTAATCACAAAACTAATAATGAATACACTTGATTTTTTTAAGAACAAATCACAAATAATAATAAAGAACTTTAACAACTGAAATATAAAACATAGTTACGTAATGCTTTGCTCAAAATCAATTCTCGACAAAAGGGTAGTCAAGAGGAATGGTGATAACAAATACTGATCTGGGTTTTGGGTTAATATTAGTGGGTGAGTCAATAAATAGGGTTGTTAGGATTAAAAAAGGTTCACTAAGGGTTAATTATGGAGGTAGGTTTTTTTAGTGGTGTGAGTGGGTTAAATCCTAGGTGCCTTCATCATCTCTGTATATCAAATCAAAGGTGTGGTCTCGACATGTATAATCGATGCAAGTTCTAGAATAACTAATCAATGTTGACACACTCATAATCAAAAAGTGAGCAAGAAAAATAATATATGCTCTATAAGGCTCAAAATCTCACAAAAATTATGGGTATTTTTATGTCATCCTCATAAATTTCAAACTTCAAAGTAATATTTAAATTCAGGTAGACAACCTAGAAAATTTTTAATTCTGAAAAATAGACTTATCATGCTTGATTCTCTAATATTCTTAGAATTTAATCATCAATGCACAATTACCAATGACTTAATCTAAAACATATCGATAAAAATCATAAATCATGGAAATTTTCATTTTAATATAATATGTGTAACACCCCAAACCCGGCCCAAACACCACGACCGGATCTAGCATGTTACTAGGGAAAAGGTGTAAAAATGAATTTTTATTTTTGATGCAAAAAAAATATCGTAAGTTTGAAAACCTCTCGCTTTAGGTAATGTTTTGAAAACAGTGGTTTGCAAATGAGGGAGAATTTCTGAATTGGGTTAAGTTCTGTTTGTTATTCTTGCTATTGAGAGAAAAACGGTTGTTTTTATGTTACCCAAGTTTTGAAAGCTCCATTTTAAGTCCCATGTTAATTTATAGTAAAGTCATATCCTAAATAAAGATTAAATGATAAAACCAACTTAAAAATAAAAAAATTTACCAAAATCCAAAGTGGCCTTATTACATATTAAATAAAATATCCCAAAAGAAAATAGCAACTAGTAGTTTAAAGTAACGTTTACTAAAATAACCCCTGCATGGCCACCTCGAGTCCACTCCAACCTGGTCCAATGAGTCATGAGCTACCTGCATTGTGTTAAGAAAATAGGGTGAGTCACCAGACTCAGTGTGCAATTATACTACAAGATTCCACAAGTGGGCTTAGGCCCCATATCATCATCGAAACATCATATCATGCACAATAACCAGTATGATAGCCCAACCCAACCTTATATCCATCCTCTACACACCGTTCCGTACATCCATCCTCATACACACCTGGGGATTTCTACAATCAACCCTCCATCCGCTACACACCTTTTTGGCAGTCATGATGACAGACACACTGCTTAAAGTCCACATAAGTGGTCTAGCCACTGAATCCACATGCGATTAAATCACCATATCCACAATGAGGCTCGAGGCCATCATCAACCGTGACGAAGTCACCAATATATATATACACTTCCCCTTTCACATCATTTATAACCCAATACCCCATGCACATGCAACATAATATGACAGGTAGGCAACATGATAAGACATATATATATATATCATACTCACATGCATCCACCACAAGTTATCCACGATTGTTAATGAAGGTAGTATACTAACCTGGTTTACCGGTTACCCAACATAGGTAATTCACCCACCACTGCCGCTATTCTCGGCTTACAAGCATAACACATACATATATAAAATTAAGGGAATAGTGTGATAATTACACACCTAATAACACGCAATACGACGCTTTCTATGTCGACACTATCACTAATGGAAACCACTGCTATCTGTCTGCTACTCCGCTCCGAAGCCAGCCCACAACCCGGTGGCCAATCTCGGACTGCTGACACCGCTCGCTTCTTAAACTTAGAGATTGAGTTCACGGGTCCAATCCCCTCCTTTGCCTGATCGGTACTTGATTCCATCAAAAGACCTTGTCAGTCGCTTCCATCATGACATATGGTTGTTAAACCATAACATTGGGTTAAGGTAATAATACGATAACGGGTCTAATAAGTCTAAGGAGAACACCCTTACCTTGAAATCCCAAAAGAGATAGGGTTCAGAAACTCACGATTTTTGGCTTAGGGATCTAGACGATTTGATCTACTTTGATTCCCGACGTCACGCCCTAAAAAGTGAACACAAGAACGGTCAAACATTAATCAATAGATAACCTTACCAAGCCAATTAGCCTTTCGGCTTTGGCTTCCAAAAAATGAAAGAGAAAGGTGAATTATAGAAGAAAACGTCACTTACCTTAATACAGAAGATTCGGCTAATCCTAGTAGATTTCGGCACTTAGCACCCTAGAAGAAGAATTTCGGCAAAGGTTAGGGAAGAAGATGAAAGAGTCACAAATTAAACAAAGAGGTATATAGGTGAGATGTGGGAGTTTCAGATTTAAGAAGATCAAAAGAAAAGATGGTCCAGAGAAATCTACGGGGATTCGGCTTATAGGGAAATAATGGAGGAGAGAATGAAGATCATAGGATATTCGACCATGGCATAGATATGGAGATGAAAAATGGAGTTAAGGGTTTCGACTTTTGAGAATGAGATGATTGAGAGAAGAAGAGTAAAATGGAATGAAAAAAGCAATAGAACCGATAAAGAAAAAGAATGATTACGGCAAGACTTGGGGTAGATTCGGCTATGGCAGAAAAATGTAAAGAGAAGGAATGCTTAAGAGGGTTTCGACTCACACTTGGAAAAGAAGAAAAAGAGAATGGATGAAGACCCTAAATGTCGAATATGAACAAAAAGAATTTCGGCACACCTAAGCCACTCTAAAACTGATTCCCCCCTCACCTTAGTGTTTGAAATTCGGCCAACACAATGCTCAGATGTCCATCCCTTCTTTTCCTCCACAAATTTCTCCTGATCACTCGTTTGAAATATTTTAAATATTTCAAACTCCACTTTTTCCTCCTTGCCATCCATTCAAACTATTTGACTCAGTCCACCCTCTATCTTGAAGTGTCCCAGTCAACCTCTGCCTGTGCTCTCCCTGACGCCAAAAAGAATCCCAAAATGAGTTCTTCGCGACTTGAACTTGCTCCCTCTCCTACTCTTGTGGCGTCACCTTCCAACCCTTATGTGGCATCACCTTGCCACCTTGCCAGCACCTTACTTGTGTCAACCACACATCAACATAATCCCTTAAGTCCCATTTCAATAAGCTCCTCCCCTAAAGTGCTTAAAAAGAAAATTCCCACCAAGACTCTGGCTTTTCCCTAAGTCACTCTTGGACCCTAAAATACCCTAAACTAGCATGATAAACATAACATTCACACACAACACATAAAATGCAAAGGCCCTAATTCAGGATGTTACAATATGAGAAACTTACTTTAAGACAAGGCATAATTTAGGGATTTGAGAATAATGCAAAAAGTTTGGAATCCTTAAGATTCACCCCCCACACTTGAGATGTACATTGCCCTCAATGTACAAAGATATATAATAGCAAAAATAATAATAAAATCATAAGATATGGGGAGAAGTGAAACTTCCTGAATTATGGATGAAAATCCTTGGAGGATGTTCCATGACAAAGACGTTGGAGGGGTTGTAGTGGCTATGGTTGTGGTCGTGGTGGCTACCCACTATTGCTGTGCTAGATGAATGAATTGGGTAGCCTGTGAAGGATTAGCCAGGATATACTAATAATAATTAAAACTATACTTATTAAATAATTAAATAAAAGCAAGCTAAAGTGAAGAGAAATAAAATATGAAGTAGAATTAAAAGAAAAGATAAATGGACCGTAGTGTCCTTTTTGTTGGATGGTTCGCGAGGTGGGTGTTTATGTTCCTTAAATAGGGGTGGGAGCACGGGCAGGGGCCACGCCCGTGCTAAATTTCAGTCAGCATGTGCTTTTCGTGATTTTAAATTTTGGGCGCGTTTATGGTGCTTGGCCACGGCTGTGGTTAAAGTGACACGCCCGTGTTCTTCTTCACAAGATTGTGTAGCACGGGCGTGTCCAGCCCGTGCTTGGCAAGTCAGTATGGTCCACGGTTGCTCAGCACAGGCGTGGGACTATTATCATAGCTCGTGTTGGGGATAAAAATTGCCTTTGTCGAGCACGGCTATAAGTACGCCCGTGTTTCATCCCATGGCTTCCACACAGCCACGGGCACGCCCGTGTGTAAGGCCGTGTGGTCTAAAACCTGTGCTTCATTAGATTAGTTAATATGGGGTTGGATGCTAACAATTAAAAGTATAATGTTAGTGAAGTTAGTACTCGGGTTGCCTCCCGAGAAGCGCTCATTTAAAGTCTTAAGCTAGACTTACCCTGTTTTCATTTCTAAAAGAAGGTTCACGGAGCTGAAGCTCCTCTCTCATATTCCTAAAATCTTCACCATTATAGATTTTGAGTCGGTGACCATTTACCTTGAATGTGCCTTGAGTGGGATGAGTTACCTCGATTGTGCCATAGGGAAAAATTGTTTTGATCATGAATGGACCTGACCATCTTGATTTTAGTTTCCCAGGAAACAGTTTAAGCCTCGAGTTGTATAGCAGGACCAAGTCCCCTACTTCGAATTGTTTTGATTTCTTTAGAGGAGCATCATGGCGTCGCTTTGTTGCCTCATTGTATAGTTTTGAGTTCTCGTAGGCATCAGCTCTCCATTCGTCTAGCTCGTTCATCTGCATCGTTCTTTTCTCTCCTGCAGTTTTAAGATTGTAATTTAAGAATTTTATAGCCCAAAAGGCTTTGTGTTCTAACTCGAATGGCAAATGGCAACTTTTCCCGTAGACAAGTTTGTATGGGTATGTCCCTAGGGGGGTTTTAAACACTGTTCTATAGGCCCATAGGGCATCATCTACTTTTAATGCCCAATCTTTTCTGTTTGATTCAACCATTTTTTCGAGAATGCGCTTATGTTCTCGGTTTGCTACTTCTACTTGCCCACTGGTTTGAGGGTGATATGGGGTAGCTATCCTGTGGTGTACTCCATATTTTTTTAAGACTTTATCAAATTGAGTATTACAAAAATGAGTACCCGTATCACTAATGATGGCTCTAGGTGTTCCAAATCGAGAGAACAGTTTCTTGAGAAACTTAACTACTACTCTGGCATCATTGGTAGGTAAAGCTTCGGCTTCCACCCATTTTGACATGTAATCAACTGCTACTAGGATGTACTTATTTCCAAATGAACTAGGGACTGGACCCATAAAATCAATAACCCATATGTTGAATATTTCATATGATAGCATTAATGTTTGAGGCATTTCATCGCGTTCAGAAACATTACATGTTCTTTGGTATTTATCACACGAAGTGACGTACCTATTGGCATCTTTAAATAGAGTGGGCCAATAAAAACCTGATTCGAGTATTTTATGTGCTGTCTTAATACCACTGTAGTGTCCTCCTAAGGGTCCAGAGTGGCAGCGTTCTAGGATTTTACTTGCTTCTGCCTTTGTAACGCATCTTCGAATCACCTGATCTGCGCATATACGAAAAAGAAAGGGATCCTGCCAAAAATAGTTCTTCACATCAGAAAAGAATCGCTTCTTTTGATGATGTGTTAGCCTTTTCGGTAGGATGTTAGCAACTAAAAAATTTGCAATATCTGCAAACCAGGGTACCTCGCAGTTAGTTATAAAGAATAGCTGTTCTGCAGGGAACGAGTCGTTTATCTCTATCTCTTCACGTTCCTTTATGTGTGGATTTTCAAGTCTAGATAGGTGGTCTGCTGCAATATTTTCGGCTCCTTTCTTATCCTGAATTTCCAAATTGAATTCCTGCAAAAGTAAAATCCTTCTTTTGAGTCGAGGTTTTGCATCGGGTTTAGTTAAAAGATAACGAAGAGCAGAGTGGTCAGTGTAAACGACAACTTTTGATAATATTAAATATTGTCTGAATTTATCAATTGCAAAGACCACAGCTAGTAATTCTTTTTCCGTGGTGGTGTAATTTTCTTGCGCGGCCGTTAATGTTTTGCTGGCGTAACAGATAAGTTGGAAGTGCTTGTCTCTTCGTTGTCCTAAAACTGCACCTACTGCAAAGTCACTCGCATCACACATTAGTTCAAAAGGGAGATTCCAATCAGGGGCAATTACAATTAGGGCATTTATTAATTTCTCTTTAAGAATATTAAATGCATCTAAACATTCCTGATTAAAATTAAAAGGTACATGTTTTTCTAGCAATTTCGTTAGAGGCTTAGCTGTTTTAGAAAAATCTTTAATAAATCTTCTATAAAATCCTGCATGTCCTAAAAAGCTTCTAATAGCCTTAACTGAACTAGGAGGAGGTAATTTTTCTATGGTTTCGACCTTTGCTTTATCTACCTCGATTCCTTTACTAGAAATTTTATGTCCCAATACAATTCCCTCTTGTACCATAAAGTGACATTTTTCCCAATTTAAAACAAGGTTTGTTTCTTCACATCTCATTAGAACTCGTTTTAAAATTTTAAGGCAAAGATGGAAAGAATTACCGAATACCAAAAAATTGTCCATAAATACCTCCATAATGTCTTCCACAAGTTCGTCAAAGATTGCCAACATGCAACGCTGAAAAGTAGCAAGAGCATTACATAATCATAAAGGCATTCTACGATAAGCAAACCTACCGTATGGGCATGTGAATGTTGTTTTCTCTTGATCTTCAGGTGCTATTGGGATTTGGAAATAACCGGAAAGTCCATCTAGGAAGCAATAGTACATATGCCCAGATAACCTTTCTAACATTTGATCAATGAAGGGCAGAGGGAAGTGATCTTTTCTAGTGGCGTCGTTCAGCTTCCTGTAATCAATGCAGACTCTCCAACCTGTGACTGTTCTGGTGGGAATTAGTTCATTCTTCTCGTTGGCTACCACAGTAATGCCTCCTTTCTTCGTAACAACAACCTTGCAGGACTTACCCATTTCTTTATCGAAATAGGATAAATTATTCCAGCATCTAGAAGTTTAATTACCTCGGCTTTCACGACTTCTTTTACGTTGGGATTTAATCATCTTTGAGGTTGCACACATGGCTTATACTCATCTTCCATTAAAATTTTGTGGGTACAAAATGATGGGCTTATTCCCTTAATATCAGAGATTTTCCAAGCTATAGCTTTCTTATGTTCCCTTAGTACCTGTAGCAACTCCTCTTTCTCCTTGGGTTCTAGTTCTGAAGAGATAATTACTGGTAACGTAAAATTGTCCCCAAGGAATGCATACTCTAAATGTTTCGGTAACTGTTTCAATTCTAATTTGGGTGGTTCATCAATGGAGGGTTTTTGTTTTAGTTCGTCATTGACTTCAATGCTCTTTTTTTCCGTTTGTCTAGATGAAGATGTTTTTAAATTTAGCTCATCGACTTCATCTTCTTCCTCCTCTTCTTGAGTAAGATAAAGTTCCATCGTGTCATCATGTATGATTTCCTGTAATGAGTTTTGAATAATATGATCGATGAGTATCAACAAAATAACAGAGAATCATCTTGTTCTTTAGAATATCGCATGGCATCATAAATTTGAAAAATAATTTCCTCCTCACCTATCCTTAATGCAAGTTTACCATCACCTACATCGATATACTTCCTAGCAAAGAGCTAAAAAGGGCGCCCTAAAATTAAAGGAACTTAAATGTCCTCATCCATGTCAAGCACAACAAAATCAACAGGGAAAATAAATTTATCAATTTTTACCAAGACATCTTCAATAACTCCTCTAGGATATTTAATAGATCTGCATTCATTAACCGAATACTCATCCTAGTGGGTTTTGGTTCCCCAAGATCTAGTTGTTTAAACATTTTGTAAGGCATTAAATTAATACTAGCTCCCAGATCAGCTAATGCTTTCTTGATATTTAAATTATCAATTAAACAGGGAATAGTAAAACTTCCTGGATCTTTTAATTTGGTTGGTAACTTGTTTTGGAGGATGGCTGAACATTCTTCATTAAGCTCCACTGTTGATACTTCTTCAAGCTTCCTTTTATTCGTCAGGAGTTCTTTTAAGAATTTTGCGTACATCGGCATCTGTGAAATGGCTTCAACAAAGGGTAAGTTAATATGTTTTTGTTTAAAGAGTTCAAGAAATTTACCGTATTGCACATCTAATCGGTCTTTCTTTAACTTTGCTGGGCATGGGATTGGTGGTTTACTTTCTTTGCGCACTGGAGTTACATCCTCAACTCCCTCATACTTTGCTTTGTCATCTTCATGTGGTATTTTTTTCTTTGGTTCGACTAACTCCTTTCCACTTCTCAGTGTAACCGCCTTTACCTGTTCTGTTCCTTTAGAAAAAATCTCTGATCGAATTTCAGAAACCATCTTAGTAAGTTGTCCAACTGACTTAGTAAGTTCCCCAACTTGGTTCCCGATCACTTTGATCGATGCTTGTTGGTTATTAAGTGTTGTTTCAGTTTTTTGGAAACGGGTATCTATGGCTACCATGAATTTTGTTAGCATCTCTTCAAGGTTCGGCTTCTTTTCCTGTAGATAGGGCTGATTTTGGAAATTTGGAGGAGGTTGTTGTCTTTGATTCCCTTGATTTCCTTTACCTCCCCATGAAAAATTTGGGTGGTTCCTCTAACCTGGATTATAATTATTACTATAAGGATTATTATTAGGTCTGAAATTGTTACCTATATAGTTCATCTGTTCGCTCTCTGTGCCCGGTTGGTAGGGTGGGTACTCAGGATTCACCACACTTCCACTTGCGTTGCACTGCATCACTAGATATACCTACGAAGAACACAAACTATCAAGCTTTTTATTCATCATATCTACCTGCTTTGATAGCATGGTTACTGCGTCGAGGTTGAAAACTCCGGCCGATTTCGTTGGCCTTGTCCTTATAACTTGCCACTGATAGTTATTCAGTGACATCTCCTCTATGAATTCGTAGGCTGCTTCAGGAGTTTTGTTGTTCAGGGTTCCACCGGCAAATCGAATCGATTAGTTGCCTCGTTGAGGGTTCACACCATTGTAGAAAGTTTGGACTTGAAGCCACAAAGGTAATCCGTGGTGTGGGCACCTCCTCAAGAGATCCTTGTATCTCTCCCATGCATCGTATGAAGTTTCTAAATCCATCTGCACAAAAGAAGAGATATCATTCCTTAATTTGGCCGTTTTGGACGGCGGAAAATATTTTAATAAAAATTTTTCGGTCATTTGATCCCATGTGGTTATTGACCCTCGTTGTAACGAGTTTAACCACTGTTTGGCTTTATTCCTTAATGAAAAGGGAAATAACCGAAGCCGTATGGCATCATCAGAAACGCCATTTATTTTGAAAGTATCACAGAACTCTAGAAAATTAGCTATATGAGTATTTGGGTCTTCGTCCTGCAAACCATCAAATTTAACAAATTGTTGAATCCTTTGTATAGTGTTAGGCTTTAATTCAAAATTATTAGCAGCTATAGCAGGCCTAACAATACTCGATTCGGCTCCTGTTAAATGTGGTTTAGCATAATCAAACATAGTACGATGAGCATTATTTTCTCCCACATCTTGCGGTGGTGGATTATTCTCATCCATCCCTTCAGTAGGATTGGATTCGTCTTGTTGCTCTTCTTCTCGGTAATTTGGGGCTCGCCTGATTTCTCTGCGATTCCTGCGAGCGATAGCTTCAATATCACTATCGTATACTAAAGGTCCTCTCGGGTTCCTTCTAGTCATAAACTATAGGTACCTGCTAGGAAAAAGAAAGAAAGAAAATTAGAAGAGTTAAAACTAAGGTAAAAATAAAAATAAAAATAAAAGTAAATTGCAAAAAAAAGAAGGCTAAAGTAATAAAAATAGAGCTTTCTTAATATTTTAATTCCCCGGCAACGGCGCCAAAAACTTGATCGTGTGTCAGAGTTTTAAAAATTTAAATAATGTGAATGATCGAACCTGGAAACTAACTATGACAACGATTGAGGCAAGTGCACCTATCGAATAGTAGTATAGCTTAGGCAAGACCGGATTGTCGAACCCAAAGGAACTAAAAGTACTAATACTAACTTTCTTTTTATTATTTAGCCTAAAATAAAGGGAATTTGTTGTTTTAAATATAAATTAATTAACTACTAAATTAAAGACTCTAAGATAAAGAAGAATGAATTTGGGAAAATAACTTGAGGAAAAACCAATTGATTAAGACGATACCCAAGGAAGAATCCACCCAGACTTCACTTGTTATCTAACTCTGAACCAGACGATTTATTCACATGACTTGATCCGTAAGATTCCCTAATGTATATTAAACCCTCTCTCGAGGCGAATAACGTCTAACCCTAGGTTGATTAATTGAAATCTCTTTCTAATTAAAACCCCTAGAATCGCATTAACTCGATCTATGGAATCCCATATTAGGTTTCACCCTATCTCTAGGCGCGCGATCAACTCCGCTTAACTATGCTAGATCTACTCTTAGGCAGGGACTTTTGCTCCTCCACCTAAGCACATAAAACTTGAATTAATATCCGCGAAATATCAACACAACAATTAAGAACACATAATTAAGAACAAGTCAAATATTTATCATATAATTCAGTAAAAGATAACAAGATTCATCTAAGTTTCATCCCCCTCAGGTATCTAAGGGTTTAGTTCATAATAATAAAATAAAACATCTCAGAAGATAAGATAAAACAAAACATAAGAAATCCCTAAAACTCCCTGAAGGAAATTAAGGAGAAATCCTCCGTCTTGAGTATAATTCCGGCTTCTAGAGATGAATCAACTGGCTATCCTCGAGCGAATCCCCACAAATCTGCCTTCTCTGGCCTAGCAAGATGCCCCCTATCAAAGGTACTGGGCTCCCCTTTTAGGTCATACTTAGAGTGTATATATAGGCTCTTGGAATGTGTTTCTTTGCCCCTAAGTATCCCAATCCGAATGAAACTTCTCTTAGCCACGGCAGGGGCACAGCCATGGCACACGCCCGTGTGAATCGTGGCCAGGCCGTGTTGGGTCGACTAATGAGGCACGGCCGTGTGGTCTTGGGCTCAGGCCGTGTCCGAGATTATTAAGGAGGCACGGCCGTGTGGTCTTGGGTCCAGGCCATGTCGATTTCGTGATGTGGCCCATTTGGCCCGTTTTAAGCCCGTTTCTTGTTCTTTTCATCCTCCGGTGCTTTCCTGGGTATAAAACATGAAAATAAAGGATTAAGAACACTAAATTACATAAAATAAGGGATTATTCATCCAAAAGCATGCTAAATGTGGGATTAAAATATGTTACTTTTACGGTTTATCAGGAAACATCTATGTTTTGTGCTACAAAAATATATGACTTAGATTGTTTGAATCTTTAGGACTCTTTGAGTTGAATTATCAATGTATGAATTATCTTTGAATTATGATGAAAAATTATTGATGAATATTATGAATCGAGGAAGTTTGTTTTAATTGTGAGTTGAGAATTTTTCTTGAGGACAAGCAAAAGCTTAAGTGTGGGGGTATTTAATAAACCGTAATAGTAACATATTTTAATCCCAAATTTAGCATGCTTTTGGATGATTTATCCCTTGAATTATGGAATTTGGTGCTCTTAATACTTTAATTTCATATATTATACTCAGGAGAGCATAAAAGGATGAAAAGAACAGAAAACGGGCTTAAAACGGACCAAATGGGCCAAAGAAAGAAATGCACACGGCCTGGGCCCAAGCCACACGGCCGTGCCTCATTAATAGACTCGAACACGGCCTGGCCACGATTGTAACAGCCCGATTTAGGGTATAGTCGGATTAGTGATGCGAGACCACAAATCTGAGTTAGTAAAATGAGCTTTTAAGGTATTTGAAATGTTTACATGATATTATGAAAGTTTCACGTGGAAATTTTACGAAAATTTCCATTAAAGGGTCCATTAGGACTAAATTGCAAAAGTTGCAAGATATGAGTTTCTAGAAGCTTTTTGTATAAAATAGCTTTGGATTTGTAATTAGAAGTCCTTAAGTAGCAATTTTCCCAAATTATAATTTTTGGACAAAAATGGACATGAGTTAGTAATATTTGAAAGTTTAGTAAAAAGGGCATTTTGGTCATTTGGCTTTTTATTGATTAAAAAGGATGAAATAAGTCAAAATTTATGTTCATCGTCTTCAAGCTTGGCCGAAAGTTTGAAGAACTCCATAGCTAGGGTTTATTCAATTTTTCAAGCTCATAGTAAGTGCATCCTAGCATCGTTTTTAATATTCTTCGTATTTTTAGAGTTCTCGTAACATGAATTAACTATTTTTAGCTATAAGATGAGCTAAGATGCATGTTCAAAAATCTACCCATGTATGGTATGTTTGTAAAATGATGTTTTATGGATGATTATGAGAGTTTGATGTTAGATAAACATCTTTTTCTAAGTGAATTTCATGAGAAATACTAGTAGGGACTAATTTGTAAAATTTATGAAATTTGTCATACATGGTAGAAATTGTAAGAATTTGATATTGCTTTTGTTGAGACTATTAATCATCTAAGCATGAAGTATTAGAAAGTTGAATGAAAATCACTTTACGAGCCTTGGGGCAAAAGTGTAATTATGAGAAAGTTTAGGGGCAAAATAGTAATTTTGCCAAAGTATGTGTTAAGAGTCAATTTAGTCAATATGAGTATTAAATGAGTTAAATTATTATTATAGATCAAGAAAAATGAAGCCCGGACCGAAACTGAGGCAAGAACAAAATCGAGGACTAAATTGCATATCTACCTATATTTTGTACATTGAGGTAAGTTTGTATGATTTCTAAGCTTTATAATTAATATCATTGAATTGCTTAGTATAATGTACAATATTACCATGAAAATGTTTAATGCTATGTTAACAAAGAAATCAATGAGATTAAGCATGAGAAAGTCCCGATTGACGTTGAATTACTTAGGATACTCGATCTATCACATGAGACAAGAAAGTCCGTATAAGACCAAGCCAAGGCATGGCATCGGCAATCAAGCAAGTTATCATGTAAGACCAAGACAAGTCTTGGCATTGAAGAGTTATTATGAGATGAAGACCCATATAAGTCCAAGCCAAGGCATGGCATTGGTGAGTCTCCAAGCAAAGATGTCATGTAAGTCCAAGACAAGTCTTGGCATTGAAAAGTTATCATGAGATAGAGATTTCATGTAAGTCCAAGCCAAGGCTCGGCATTGACCAGTTCACGAGTAAAGATACCAAAAAAGACCATGTCAAGGCATGGCAATGGTAAGTTCCCAAGGGGACGTATAAGTAAGACTTTGTGTAAGTCTATGTCAAGACATGGCATCGATACCAAGATGAGAGATCCCATGTAAGACCATATCTAGGATATGGCTTTGGCATCGAGATATATGTGAGATGAGATTCAGTATCCTCGGTTATTCATAGAAACTCATCGGGAAAAATAAGTAAAGCTATTATCAAGTTGAAAATGAGTATTATTCATGTTATGAATGATGAATTAGAGATTATGATTATTATACTAAAGTATACTGACCTATGCGATCAAGTGATACAGGTACCTTCTTTACCTCACGATCATGAGACTAGTAAGAATCATGATATATGTAATAATCAGTAAGAGTAAGTAAGCTTTAATAGCTGAAATTTATGATGCCAAATGGTTTATGTTAAGCGAGTATGTTTCTATGTGTATTATATGCAAACTTACTAAGCTAAATGCTTACGTCTTTATTTATTTCTTTCCATGTAGTCCCGCCAAGCTAATCTCGTGGATCATCGTTATCGGAGCTCGGAGCACACTATCAATCGCTATTTTGGTATAGCCAAGTTGTTTATATTAAGTATGGCATGTATAGGAAACATTTCATTTTGAGAATATGTCTTAAAAAGGGGCAATAGTATGGGCTATCAAGTTCATTATTCTTTTGTATATGGCTAAGCGATTTGCCAAGATTGACTAAGTATGTATGTTTATTGATAAAAATGAATCATGTAGTGTTCTTCATGAAAGATGTAGTAACTTGAGTTGTTGAATTGAGTATGAGATTGATCATGATTCAGGGTGGCAATTGGCTTGGTAAATAGCCCACATGTGCCCACACGAATGGACACACGGGCGTGTGTCTAGGCCGTGCGTCCCCTGCACCTTAGTACCTTAAGTCAGAATAGGCTACGGGTTAGTCCCACGGCCGTATGTATTGGCCGTGTGTGACACACGGTTAGCACATGGGCATGTGCCCTGGCCGTGTGAAGTCTGCACCTTGCACTTGTAATTTGGATTGCCACACGGCTGAAGTACACAGGCGTGTGTATGGGCCGTGTGGATAAGTCAGAATGCCAAAGTTTAGCACACGGGCCAAAGCCACGGGCGTGTCAAGGCTGTGTGAAATTAGTCAGTGTCGACCACGGGTGGAAGACATGGGCATGTCTTAGGGGTACACGGGCGTGTCCCAAGTCACATGGGCGTGTGACCCCTGTTTTAAGGAAAAGTTCTTGATTGAGTTCCGAATGTTTCCATATCGATGTTTAAGGCCTCGTAGGCCCATGAAACATATGTTTTGATTAAGAAAGAGGAGTTTCTGTTTCGAAACAAAATTTTACAGCCTGTAAGTACATGTTTCCTTAAGATCAAGTATGGTAATGTCTCGTATCCAGTCTCAGTCTCGATCGTGGGTATGGGGTGTTACATTTAGTGGTATCAGAGCTATGGTTTAGTCAGTTCTAGGACTAGTGTAGCACGAGCACGAGTCTAGCTATACATGCCATACATAAGAATGTTTTTATAATGATAGTGTGACGACTCCTGACGACTTAAATTATGTTATACATATAGTAAATGGATCCCGAAAGAGCTGTAGCAGATGATGTAGAAAGTAATGCGCTGGCTCCCGCTAAAGGGACGGTGCCTAACAAGAATGAGAATAGACCCACTACGGTGAGTTAGAGAGGAGGAGAAGAGGCTAGAGAAGCCTTCCTCTATATGATGAACACGAGGAATACTGTCGCAAGAACCCGAATGCTCAAACCCCTCCAGCCCCGCCTATTCCTCAACCTATCCCAATAGCCCCTCAAGTAGTAGAGGTGGTAAGAGGAGAGAAGTCTCCGGTTGATAGGATCAAGAAACATGGGGCAGAAAAATTTCGGGCTAAAAAGGATGTTGATCCGAAAAAGGCCGAGTTCTGGTTAGAGAATACCATCAGGGTATTCAATGAATTGTCTTGCACGTCTGAAGAATGCATGAAGTGTGTAGTCTCTCTTTTAAGGGATTCTGCTTACCAATGGTGGAACACCTTAGTGTCAGTGGTACCACGAGAAAAGATCACGTGGGAGTTCTTTCAAGAAGATTTTAGAAAGAAGTATATCAGTCAAAGATTTATCGATCAGAAGAGAAAGGAATTTCTAGAACTGAAGCAAGGCAAGATGTCCGTAACTGATTATGAGCGTGAGTTTATACGACTCAGTAAATACGCTCGAGAGTGTGTATCCACCGAGGCCATCATGAGCAAGAGATTCGAAGATGGACTAAATGAGGACATTAAGTTGTTTGTTGCTGTCCTAGAATTAAAAGAATTTGTTGTGTTAGTGGAGCGGGCTTGTAAAGCCGAAGAGCTAGTGAAAGAGAAGAGAAAATCTGAAATGGAGTCTCGTGACTTGAGAAAGAGGCAGTGTAATAAGTAATTCCAATCTTCTTCCAAGAAGCCAAGAGATTTTTCCACCCGATCAGCTTCATCTACCGGGTATTCAAGTAGAAACAAGAGTAAATCATATTTGGGAAATAAGGCACAGACTACTTCAGTTGCTAGTGTGGGGAACATCCGATCGGATAGACCCGAATGCCCACAGTGTGGCAGACGTCATCTTGGAGAATGCCAAGCGCATGAAAATGCAAGTTTTAGATGTGGTGCCCAAGACCACTACATAAAAGATTATCCTGAGATGACAAAAGGAGAGAGAACTTAGAACCCGAGATCTGAGAATATGGTCAGAGGAAGACCGCAGAGAAACCCCGGAAGTGGGGCAAGAGGAAGAGGTAACCCTAGAGAGCAGGCCGTGGGACCTGAGGGTAGGGCGCCTGCAAGGACTTATGCCATTCGCGCTCGCGAAGAGGCATCTTTCCCGGATGTTATTACGGGTACCTTTTCTCTTCATGATATTAAAGTTATTGCTTTAATAGATCCTGGATCCACACACTCTTATGTTTGCATGGAACTAGTATCCAGTATGAGTATGCCTATAAAGTTTACAGAATTTGTGATTAAGGTGTCTAATCCTTTAGGCAAAAGTGTTTTAGTTGATAAAGTGTGTAATGATTGCCCATTGATGATTAGAGGTCATTGTTTTAAAGCGAACCTTATGTTGTTACCATTTGATGAGTTTGACATCATTCTTGGTATGGACTGGTTGACCACCCATGATGTAATAGTTAATTGTGGGAAGAAATACATTGAGATGGGATGTGAGAATGGGGACATTCTCCATGTAGAATCAGAAGATCAAGGTAGATCGCCAGTAATTATTTCTCATATGACGGTACAGAAATACATAAGAAAAGGGTATGAGGCATATCTGGCCTTCGTGATGAATGATAGAGAAATAGAATTAAAGATTGAGTCAGTACCGATAGTATGTGAGTACCTGGATGTTTTTCCCGAGGAATTACCAGGATTACCACCAGTTAGAGAGGTTGAATTCAACATTGAGCTAGCTCTTGCATCGCACCAATATCTATTACTCCTTACGAATGGCTCCAACGAGTTTGAGAGAGTTGAAGTCACAGATTGCAAGAGTTAACGGATAAAGGCTTTGCATGATCAAGTTGTTCTCCATGGGGTGCTCCAGTTTTATTTGTGAAAAGAAAGATGGCACCATGAGATTGTGCATAGATTACCGTCAGCTTAATAAAGTGACAAGAAAGAACAAGTACCCATTGCCAAGGATCGATGATTTGTTCGATCAATTGAAGGGGGCCACTGTGTTCTCCAAGATAGACTTGAGATCCGGGTACTACCATTGAGAGTAAAGGATTGAATGTATCCAAGACCGCTTTTGAACGCGAGGTATGGGCATTATGAATTTTTAGTCATGACCTTTGGATTGACCAATGCTCCTGCGGTATTCATGGACTTAATGAACCGCATTTTCAGGCCATACCTCGACAAGTTTGTAGTCGTTTTTATCGACGACATATTGATTTATTCCTGAGATGGGAATGAGCATGCTGAGCATCTACGAACGGTCTTGCAGACTTTACGAGAAAATTAGCTTTATGCCAAGTTCAGTAAAAGTGAATTTTGGCTCAAGGAAGTAGGATTTCTGGGACATATTGTCTTGGGAGAAGGAGTTCGAGTAGACCCAAGTAAAATTTCGGCTATAATGGACTGGAATCCATCGAAGAATATCTCTGAGATTAGAAGTTTCCTAGGCCTAGCCGGCTATTACAGACGATTCGTCAAGGGGTTTTCCATGATTGCAACCCCAATGACAAAATTGCAACCCCAACAAAGTTTTGAGAAACGAAAGGCATTATTGACACAAGTTCTGGTTTTAGTACAACCCGAGACAGGGAAAGAGTTCATGATATACAGCGATGCATCCTTAAACGGATTATGCTGTGTACTTATGCAAGAAGGCAAAGTGATTGCTTATGCCTCAAGACAGCTAATGCCCCATGAAAAGAATTATCCGACGCACGATTTAGAGTTGGCTGCCATATTCTTCGCATTGAAGATTTGGAGACACCATTTATATGGTGAAAGATGTCGGATTTTCACCGATCACAAAAGTTTGAAGTACTTGATGACTCAGAAAGAGTTGAACTTAAGACAACGGAGATGGTTAGAGTTGATAAAAGACTATGAGTTGGTAATTGACTACCATCCCGGAAAGGCGAATGTGGTCGCTGATGCTTTGAGTAGAAAGTCCCTATTTGCATTAAGGGCAATGAATTCACGGATGACTTTATCCGATGATAGTTCTATTCTAGCTGAGTTGAGAGCTAGACCAATATTTCTCCAACAGATCATTGAAGCTCAAAAAGATGATAGTGAATTGCAAGTCAAGAGAGCTCAGTGCGAGACAGATGTTGAGTCCGATTTCCAGATTAGTCCCAATGGAAGTTTGATGTTCAAAGATAGAACTTGTGTACCGAGAAAGGAGGAGCTTATTCAGAAAATTTTGCATGAAGCACATAACGGATGTTTATCTGTACATTCGGGTAGTACCAATATGTATAATGACTTGAAGCAACAGTATTTGTGGTCGAGAATGAAGAAAGATATTTCAGAATTTGTTTCCAAATGCATGATTTGTCAGCAAGTAAAGGCTGAGCACCAAGTACCTTCGGATTTGCCTCAACTAATTTCGATTCCCGAGTGGAAATGGGATCGTATCACCATGGATTTTGTAACGGGTTTACCGTTGTCACCGAGCAAGAAAGATGCTGTATGGGTTGTGGTTGACAGACTTGCGAAGTCGGCCCATTTCATACCGCATGCAGTGGATTACTCACTCGACAAGTTTGCAAACTTGTATGTTTCGAAAATAGTAAGGCTACAGGAGTTCCTTTGTCAATCATATCGGATAGAGATCCGAGATTCACCTCAGATTTTGGAAGAAGTTACAAGAGGCCTTGGGTACAAAATTGAGTTTTAGTACTGACTTTTCATCCTCAAACCGACGGTCGATCAGAGAGAGGTTAATACAAGTACTCGAAGATATGCTCCGGTGTTGTATTCTTAAATTCCAAGGCAGTTGGGAAATGTTTCTCCCATTAGTAGAATTTTCCTACAATAATAGCTTTCAGTCAAGCTTAAAGATGGCGCCTTATGAGGCTCTATATGGGCGTAAGTGCGAAACGCTTTATATTGGATGAACTCAAGGAAAACCGAATTCACGGGGTTGATTTGGTTAGAGAAGTGAAGAGAAAGTGAAAGTGATACGAGAGTTTTAAAAGCTACAATGGATGAGAGGTAAATCCTACTCGGATTTAAAGAGAAAAGAGATAGAGTATCAAGTCGAGGATAAAGTTTTCTTGAAAGTGTCACCATGGAGAAAAGTTCTCAGATTCGGCCGAAAAGGCAAGTTGAGTCCACGTTTCATTGGACCATATGAGATTACCGAGAAAGTTGGGTCGGTAGCTTACCGATTGGCTTTGCCATCTGAGTTAGAAAAGATACATGATGTGTTTCACGTATCTATGTTACGATGCTACCGATCTGATCCTTCACATATAATTGCCCCGTTAGAGATAGAGATTCGTCCCGACATGACTTATGGTGAAGAACCAGTTAAGATTTTAGCTCGGGAGGTTAAGCAGCTAAGAAATAAAAGTATTGCCCTAGTAAAAGTATTATGGCAAAGACATGGGATAGAAGAAGCTACATGGGAACCAAAAGAGAGCATGAGAAACCAGTACCCAAACCTATTTGCTGGTAAGATTTTCGTGGACGAAAATCCCTAAGGGGGAGAATTGTAATAGCCCGATTTAGGGTCTAGTCAGATTAGTGGTGCGAGACCACAAATTCGAGTTAGTAAAATGATCTTTTAAGGTATTTGAAATGTTTGCATGATATTATGAAAGTTTCATGTTGAAATTTTATGAAAATTTCCATTAAAGGGTCCATTAGGACTAAATTGCAATAGTTGCAAGATATGAGTTTCTAGAAGCTTTTTGTATAAAATAGCTTTGGATTGGTAATTAGAAGTCCTTAAGTAGCAATTTTCCCAAATTATAATTTTTGGACAAAAATGGACATGAGTTAGTAATATTTGAAAGTTTAGTAAAAAGGGCATTTTGGTCATTTAGCTTTTTATTGATTAAGAAGGATGAAATAAGTCAAAATTTATGTTCATCTTCTTCAAGCTTGGCTGAAACTTTGAAGAAATCCATAGCTAGGGTTTATTCAATTTTTCAAGCTCATAGTAAGTGCATCCTAGCCTCGTTTTCAATATTCTTCGTATTTTTGGAGTTCTCGTAACATGAATTAGCTATTTTTAGCTATAAGATGAGCTAAGATGCATGTTAAAAAATCTACCCATGTATGGTATGTTTGTAAAATGATGTTTTATGGAAGATTGTGAGAGTTTGATGTTAGATAAACATCTTTTTCTAAGTGAATTTCATGAGAAATGCTAGTAGGGACTAGTTTGTAAAATTTATGAAATTTGTCATACATGGTAAAAATTGTATGAATTTGATATTGCAATAGTTGAGACTATTAATTAGCTAAGCATGAACTATTATAAAGTTGAATGAAAATCACTTTACGGGCCTTGGGGCAAAAGTGTAATTATGAGAAAGTTTAGGGGCAAAATAGTAATTTTGCCAAAGTATGTGTTAAGAGTCAATTTAGTCAACATGAGTATTAAATGAGTTAAATTATTATTATAGATCAAGAAAACGGAAGCCGAAACGAAAATCGAGGCAAGAACAAAGTCGAGGACTAAATTGCATATCTACCTATATTTTGTACATTGAGGTAAGTTTGTATGATTTCTAAGCTTTATAATTAATATCATTGAATTGCTTAGTATAATGTACAATATTACCATGAAAATGTTTAATGCTATGTTAACAAAGAAATCAATGAGATTAAGCATGAGAAAGTCTCGATTGAAGTTGAATTACTTAGGATACTCGATCTATCACATGAGACAAGAAAGTCCGTATAAGACCAAGCCAAGGCATGGCATCGGCAATCAAGCAAGTTATCATGTAAGACCAAGACAAGTCTTGGCATTGAAGAGTTATTATGAGATGAAGACCCATATAAGTCCAAGCCAAGGCATGGCATTAGTGAGTCTCCAAGCAAAGATGTCATGTAAGTCCATGACAAGTCTTGGCATTGAAAAGTTATCATGAGATAGAGATTTCATGTAAGTCCAAGCCAAGGCTCGGCATTGACCAGTTCACGAGAAAAGATACCAAATAAGACCATGTCAAGACATGGCAATGGTAAGTTCCTAAGGGAACGTATAAGTAAGACTTTGTGTAAGTCCATGTCAAGGCATGGCATCGATACCAAGATGAGAGATCCCATGTAATACCATATCTAAGATATGGCTTTGGCATCGAGTTATATGTTAGATGAGATTCAGTATCCTCGGTTATTCATAGAAACTCAGTGGGCAAAATAAGTAAAGCTATTATCAAGTTGAAAATGAGTATTATTCATGTTATGAACGATGAATTAGAGATTATGATTATTATAGTAAAGTATACTGACCTATGCGATCAAGTGATACAGGTACCTTGTTTACCTCACGAGCATGAGACTAGTAAGAATCATGAGATATGTAATAATTAGTAAGAGTAAGTAAGCTTTAATAGCTGAAATTTATGATGCCAAATGGTTTATGTTAAGCGAGTATGTTTCTATGTGCATTATATGCAAACTTACTAAGCTAAATGCTTACGTCTTTATTTCTTTCTTTCCATGTAGTCCCGCCAAGCTAATCTCGTGGATCATCGTTATCGGAGCTCGGAGCACACTATCAATCGCTATTTTGGTATAGCCAAGTTGTTTATATTAAGTATGGCATGTATAGGAAACATTTCATTTTGAGAATATGTCTTAAAAAGGGGCAATAGTATGGGCTATCAAGTTTATTATTCTTTTGTATATGGCTAAGCGATTTGCCGAGATTGACTAAGTATGTATGTTTATTGATAAAAATGAATCATGTAGTGTTGTTCATGAAAGATGTAGTAACTTGAGTTGTTGAATTGAGTATGAGATTGATCATGATTCAGGGTGGCAATTGGCTTGGTAAATAGCCCACATGTGCCCACACGAATGGACACACGGGCGTGTGTCTAGGCCGTGCGTCCCCTGCACCTTAGTACCTTAAGTTAGAATAGGATATGGGTTATTCCCACGGCCGTATGTTTGACCGTGTGTGACACACGGTTAGCACATGGGCGTGTGCCCTGGCCGTGTGAAGTCTGCACCTTGCACTTGTAATTTGGATTGCCACACGGCTGAAGTACACGGGCGTGTGTATGGGCTGTGTGGATAAGTCAGAATGCCAAAGTTTAGCACACGGGCCAAAGCCACGGGCGTGTCAAGGCTGTGTGAAATTAGTCAGTGTCGACCACGAGTAGAAGTCACGGGCATGTCTTAGGGGTACACGTGCGTGTCCCAAGTCACATGGGCGTGTGACCCCTGTTTCAAGGAAAAGTTCCCGATTAAGTTCCGAATGTTTTTGGATAGATGTTTAAGGCCTCGTAGGCCCATGAAATGTATGTTTTGATTAAGAAAGAGGCGTTTCTGTTTTGAAACAAAATTTTACATCCAGTAATACATGTTTCCTTAAGATCAAGTATGGTAATGTCTCGTATCCAGTCTCAGTCTCGGTCGTGGGTATGGGGTGTTATAACGATTCACACGGGCGTGCTACATGGGCGTGTCCCTGCCGTGACAAAGAGGAATTTCACTCGGAATAGGATACTTGGAGGCAAAGAAACATATTCCAAAGCCTATATAAAAACCCTATGGGGCAACTTAAAGAGGGAGTTCGATAGAAGCCCTCTGTCGGGGCGTCCAGCTAGGCCAAAGAGCCGACCCAGAGAGGTCAGAATTGTGGAATTTACTCGAAGAAAGCCAGTTGATTCATCTCAAGAAGCCGGAGTCATACTCAAGAGGGAGGATCTTCTCTTTAATTCCTTCAGGGGGTTTTTGGGTTTTTCTTATGTTTTGTTTTATCTTTTCTTCTGAGATGTATTCTTTTATAATTATGAACTAAACCCTCAGATACCTGAGGGGGATGAAACCTAAGATGGATCTTGTTATTGTTTTCTGAACTATATGATAAATACTTGATTTGTTCTTAATTATGTGTTCTTATTTCTTACTTTGATATTTCAGGATATTGATTCAAGTATTGATGTGCTTAGGCAGTGGAGCAAAAGTCCCTGTCTAAGAGTAGATCTAACATAATTAAGAGGAGTTGCTCGCGCGCCTAGACATAGGGTGACAAAATTTTGCCAGATTAGGGTCAAACCTAATATGGGAGTCCATAGATCGAGTTAATGCAATTCTAGGGGTTTTAATTAGAAAGAGATTTCAATTAATCAACCTAGGGTTAGACGTTAGTAGCCTCGACGGAGGTATTAATATACATTAGGGAATCCTACGGATCAAGTCAAGTGAATAAATTGTCTGGTTCAGAGTTAGATAACAAGTGAGGTCTAGGTGGATTCTTCCTCGGGTATTGTCTTAATCAATTGGTTTTTCCCACAAGTATTTTCCCAATTCATTCTCTTTGTCTTAGGATCTTTAGCTTAGTAGTTAGTTAATTTTAGTTTAAATAACAAATCCTTTAATTTTTAGGCTAAATAATAGAGAGAAAGTTAGTATTAGTACTTTTAGTTCCTTTGGGTTCGACAATCTGGTCTTGCCACTAAACTATACTACTGTTCGATAGGTGCGCTTGCCTCAATCGTTGTCAATTATTCATTAAGTTTAATCACACACTTAGTGCCTCAATTCATAGCTGAAGCTTATATAACATCGCACACTTAGTGCCTTAATACAAAACCGAACGTAATTCAGAATCGCACACAGTGCCAACTATGAAGCCAAAGCTTCTGTTATTTCGCACACACAGTGCTAATCAACTCTGTCTCAATTCAATTACGTACACTTAGTGCCTCGTTACTCAATTTCATTCATTACATTTCTAATTCAATATCTATCATTCAATTCACATCACATTGAAGATAAATTAACAACTTGTACTATGTCCGAACTTACCTCGAACGTCGAAATACCGAAACGGTTGATTCATCAAGCACTTTGTCTTTGCCTTGATCTCGATTCGAACCTCTCCTTTCTTGGTCTATACACATTCAATTTCAACCCATTCAATCACCAATTCATTCAATTTTGTCCATACACACATATTTAGGGCATTTTACAAAATAGCCCTTACATTTTCACATTTCGACACTTTAGTCCCTAATTCATAAAATCATCAAATACACATAATTTACTTGTACCCATGCCTAGCCGAATTCTCACTATACTCATACAATCCCACACATTTCATTTATTTCACATTTAGTCCTCCAATTTACACTTTTCCCAATTTGGCCCAAATTACTCAATTTCACCAAAAATCCAAATACAAACAATGTTAACCCAACACTAAGCTTTCATATTTCATCACCTACCATCACAAAGCTCAAGCATTCATCAATGGCATATCTCAAAATCACCATCAATTTCTAAAATTTAAGCATGGGTTTGAAAGAGCACGAAGCAACGATCACAAAAACGTAGAAATTATCAAAAGCCGAGCTTGAATCATACCTTAATCAAAGACACAATTGGCTGAACCCTAAAGCTCTCTTCCTTTCTTTATCTTTAGTAAATTTCGGCAAGGAAGATGATGAAAATGAACAAATTTTGTGTTTTGTTTTATTTTATTATCATTAATACACCAATTACCGTTTTTCCCTTAATGAAATTTAAAAATAAAAACAAAACCATGCTATCATCTTCCACTAACTTATAAAATGGGTTAATTATAACACCCCATACCCAAGTCCGAGACCAAGACTGGATATGACACATTACCATGCTTGAACTCACTTAAACATGTACTTACGGGCTATAAAATTTTGTTCCGAATTAAAAACTTCTCTTTCTCAGTCTATTCATACCATTCATGAGCCTATGAGGCCTTAAACACTTATCTGAAAACTTTCGGAACTTATTCAGAAACTTTTCTTTAGAGCAGGGGTCACACGCCCATGTTGTATGGGACACGCCCGTGCACCCCTAAAACATGCCCGTGTCTTTTACCAGTGGTGGATACTGGCAAAATACACACGGCCTGGACACGTCCGTGGTCCCAAACCGTTGCTAAAACCCCAGCATTCTGCCAATTGCCCCACGGCCAAGGCACACGCCCGTGCTTACCACCCGTGGTGCACACTGACTACCTTAACACGGCCTAGAGCCTAAACACATGCCCGTGTGACTGGTCTGTGGTCTATTCTGACTTAAGATACAAAGGTGCAGAGTGCACACGGCCTAGACACACGCCCGTGTGTCCATCCGTGTGGGCACTTAGAGGCTATTTACCAAGCCAATTGCCACCCTGAAATCAAGACCAAACTCAAGCTCAATTCAGCAACTCAAGTATTACATCTTTCATGAACAATACAACATGCTTCATTGATATCAATAACATACATACTTAGTCAATCTTGGCCAATCACTTAGCCATTTACAAAAGAATAATAAACTTGATAGCCCATACTTTTGCCCTTTCTAAGACATATACTCAAAATGAAATGTTTCCTATACATGCCATACTTAATATAATTTCAACTTGGCTATACCAAAATAAGGATTGATAGTGTGCTTCGAGCTCCGACTTCAACGATCCACAAGTTAGCTTGGCGGGACTACATAGAAAGAAAGAATAAAAGACTAAGCATTTAGCTTAGTAAGTTTGCATAATGCTCACAGCAACATACTTGCTTAATATAAACCATTTGACATAAACAATGGTATCATAAATTTCAGCTATAAAGCTTACTTACTTATACTTGATTCTTACAAATCTCATGATACTTACTAGTCTCATACTTGTGAGGTAAACAAGGTACCTGTATCACTTGATCACATTGATCAGCATACTTTAGCATAATAATCATAATCTTTAACTTATCATTCATAACATGAATAATACTCATTCTCAACTTGATGAGCACTCTGCTTACTTACTTTCTTGATATCTCATTTAAACTCTACTTGTTTGCCCAATGAATTTCTATGAATAACCGAGGATACTGAATCTTATCTCACACGCTTGATGCCAAAGCCATATCCTAGATACAGTCTTACATGGAATCTCTCATCTTGGTTTCGAGGCCATGTCTTGACATGGACTTATACGAAGTCTTTACTCGTGAACTGGTCAATGCCGAGCCTTGGCTGGGACTTACATGAAATTTCTTTCTCTTGATAACTTTTCAATGACAAGACTTGTCTTGGACTTACATGACAACTGTTCAAATCCATGCTTGCCTTGGACTTACATGATAACTCTGCTCAATGCCAAGCTCGCCTTGGACTTACATGACAACTTTACTTGGAGACTCACCAATGCCATGCCTCGGCTTGGGCTTATATGGGTCTTCATCTCATAATAACTCTTCAATGCCAAGACTTGTCTTGGTCTTACATGACAACTTGTCTGATTGCCGATGCCATGCCTCGGCTTGGACTTATACGGACTTTCTCATTTCATGTGATAGATCGAGTATCCTAAGCTATTCATCTTCAATCGGGGCTTTCTCATGCTTGATCTCATTGATTACTTTGTTTAACATAACATTAAACATTTTCATGATAATATGGTACATTATACTAAGCAATTCAATGATATTAATCATAAAGCTTAGAAATCATGCAAACTTACCTCGATATGCAAAAATCTATGTAGATATGCAATTTAGTCCTCGACTTTGTTCTTGCCTCGGTTTCACTCCGGGCTTCATTTTTTTGGATCTATAATCACAAATAGATCATTTAATACTCACATTGACTAAAATGACTCTTAACACATACTTTGTCAAAATTACTATTTTGCCTCTATACTTTCTCATATTTGTACTTTTGCCCCAAGGCTCGTAAAATGAATCTCACTCAACTTTCTTAAACTTCATGCTTAGCTGATTCATTTTCTCTACTATAGCAATCATCAATTCCCACTATTTCTAATAGGTATGACCAATTCCATAACTTTTACAAACTAGTCCTTACTAGCATTTTTCATGAAATTCACTTAGAAAAAGATGTTTATCTAACATCAAACTCTCATAAACTTCCATAAGATATCATTTTACAAGCATATCACTCTTGAGTAGATTTTTGAACATACATCTTAGCTCATTTTATAGCTAAAAATAGCTAATTCATAATACGAGAACTTTAAAAACACGAAGAATATTAAAAATGGGGCTAAGATGAACTTACTAGTAAGCTTGAAAAAAATGAAGAACCCTAGCTATGGAGTCTTCAAATTTTCGGCACAAAAGGAAGAAGATGAATAGATTTTTATCATCTTTTTCCTATTTTAATCAATTATTAGACAAATGACCAAAATGCCCTTCTCTTTAAAAATTTCCCTTTTACTAACTCATGTCCATTTTTGTCCAAAACTTATAATTTGGGCAAATTTCTATTTAAGGACTTCTAATTAATATTCTAAAGCTATTTCATACAAAAAGCTTCTAGAAACTCATATTTTGCAACTTTTGCAATTTAGTCCTATTTGATCATTCCATGCCAATTTCACAAAATTTCTACATGGAACTTTAATACTATCATGCAAACATGTCATAAACCTTAAGAACTCAATTTACTAACTCAGATTTGTGGTCTCGCACCACTATTCTGACTAGGCCCTGAATCGGGATGTTACATTAATTGCCTCATAAGGCCTCCACATTATAAAGACAACAACAATCAAGCACTTAACAATCAGCACACAACATTTTACACTTTACGCGATTAAGTCCTTTTTCCATAATTCGACACATAATCGATAAAATTACCACACAAAATTTTCACACAGGCTAAATCATATACTATAAACATAGAAAATAATATTAAAATATTTTTACGACCTCGAATTTGTGGTCTCGAAACCACTGTTCTGACTAGGGTCTAAACCGGGCTATTACAGTTTTGAATGTTTTGATTTGGGCGATGAATACGTGATTGACCTTATCAGGTAATGAACAGTTGTTAGTTGAATTAGAGGCTAAATAAATGTTTATATAGTGAAGTTGTGAAATTCAGAAATGTGTCAGCGAATTATAAGTTAAAAAGGAGTTCAACTTAAATTGATTTCTGATTCAGAACCTCAGATGTGGTATCGATGATTATTTGTCATTTCGAGATAGAGTGTACATACTGAAAAAGTTCTACGAATATACAACAACTGCTACAAGAAACTCTCAGTGGTGTTCATATGGGATTAACAAGATGCACAGCAGTCCGAGATATGATAAATATGATGAGTGTGAAATGTGATATTTCTGACTTTATTGATTATAGAAATGGAGGGTTGATGAATTTTGTATCGGAATTATCTTTATCATTGAAAAAGATGGAGTTATATGAAATATGGTTAACTGTCTGAAGAAATCTCTCTGTAAGTATAGATTTTCTCTTTTGATAAAACAATTAAGTTATTCGTTTCTGTGTTGGTAAATCTGTCTATGATGTCAGTTATCATTGTTTTGGATTGAGATCTGAAATTTATATGGTAATTCTAAGAGAGATTACAGTAATCTGTGAGTATGAAATTGCATTGAAATAGGAAAGCATAAACCAAATTCTCGAAATATTTATTTGTCACTATGTTTTAGAATTGCAAAGTAAATAAGAAAGATCATTTGCTATTATAAGCAGTTATCGAACTCCGTTACTTCAGGATCGAGTTATGTGAGAAAATGATTCACAGGATTAAAATCGTCAGAGAATGTGAGTAGTAAATGGAAACAATTTAATACAGTTATAAACAGTTTCAGCTAGGGATGATGTACAGTGAAAGTCAGATCAGAATTTTAGTTGTGAGATTAAAGAGACTTAAAATTCGAAGCTATGTGTGAATTTGAAATATATGATGTGAAAGTGATTTGCGATAATCTGAAAACAGCATTGAATTGTCAGAAATCGTATGTAGACATGAAATGAAAAGATATAGAGTTTCAGATTGAAAATAAAGTGTTTTTGAAAGTCTCACCGTGGAAGAAAATACTCAGATTTTGGTCGTAAAGGCAAGTTGAGTCCGAGGTATATTGGCAGGGGCAAAGCCAGAATAAATTTTTAGGGGGGGCCGGATAAAATTTTAATTTTTTATAGTTTATATCTTTATAATTTGTAAAGGATTAAATTGAATTTTTATAATTTCAGGGGGCCAAAGTGCAATTTTACCTTTACTAATTTAAAACTTTTAAAAAATTCTAAGGGCCTAAATAGCAATTTTACATTTTAGGGGGGGCGGGGCCCATGCCAGCCCCCCTAGCTTCGCCCCTGAATATTGGATTGTATGAGATTATAGAGCGTATTGGGCTGGTTGCTTATAGACTACTGTTGCCACCTGAGCTAGAAAAGATCCACAATGTATTCTATGTTTCGATGCTTCGTAGATATCGAACTGATCCCTCACATGTGATTAGTCCGATAAAGATTGAGATTAAGCCCGATATGACATATGAAGAAGAACCGGTTCACATTCTGGCTCGCGAGGTTAAAGAATTGCTAAATAAGATAATTTTGTTAGTTAAGGTACTGTGGCATAAGCACGAAATTAAGGAAGAAACTTAGGAGCCAGAGGATACAATGAAAGAGCGTTATCCGAACCTATTCACCGGTAAGATTTTCGGGGACGAAAATCCCTAAGGGGGGAGAGTTGTATTAGCCCGATTTTGACCCTAATCGGAACAGTGGTTTTGGGATCACAAATCCGAGTCTGAAAAATATTTTAATATTATTTTATGTGTTTATTATGTGTGAATTTGTATGTGTGAAATTTTTATGATTTAATTTTGTCGTTTGAGTGTTCAATTCAATAAAAGGGGCTTAATCGCGTAAAATGAAAATTTGATGGTTAAAAATGAATGTGCCTAATTGTTGTTGTCTTTATAATATGAAGCATTTATGTTGCAATTATACCATTGATTTTATGTATGGACGGTTAAAGGTTTATGATATATGGTTTTATAATTAAATTATAAAGGTTAAAATAGTAAATAATATATTATAAAGTATATATAATAAAACAAACATAAAATTAAAAGCCATTCTCATCTTTTTATGACTGAAACTGAGAAAAGAAAAAAAGGTTTAAGAGCTTTGAAGCATTCGGCCATTACTAAGCTCAATCAAGGTATGTTTTTGTTTCGGTTTTTGATAATTTTTACATTTTTGAGATCGTTGCTTCGAATACTACAAGACACATGCTCTAATTTTTGAATTTGATGATGATTTTGTGTTTTGCCATTGATGATAATTTGTGATTTTTGTTGTTTGATGGTCTAAAATAAAATGTGTGTGTGATTAACATGTTTTGTCTTTGGATTTTTGATGAAATTGAGTAATTTGGACTAAATTGTGAAAATAATATTTTGAGGGACTAAAATGTGAAATAAATGAAATATATGGACTTGTATGAAGCATGTGAATATTCGGCCAAGCATGGGTAATGTGAAATTTTGTGTATTTTGTATTTTATGCAATAGGGACTAAATTGCAAAAAGTGTAAAATATCAGGGGCAAAATGGTAATTTGGCCATTTATGTGTTTTTGGATTAAATTGAATGGAATTATGTTTAAATATGTTTAATTTGAATATGTTTAGATCAAGAATCGAAGAAAATGGGTTTGGATCGGGGGAAAACAAAAATAATCGAATATCCATTTATTTCGTCCGTCGATATCCGAGGTAAGTCTATAAGCATATAAATGTTGTTAAATTGAAAATATATATTTGTTATGTGTTGAATTGAATTTTAAGAATATATATGTGCATTGGCCGATTGTGATTAAGCTTGGAAGATAAGTTACGATTTCGATTCGATCGAGATACTTTGTCCGAAAGTCCCGTACGAACCCTAGGAATACTTAGGATACATATGTCATTACATAGGATTCCGATATGTGTTTTCATGTAAGACCACGTCTGGGACATTGGCATCGACTTGTGTTTACGTGTAAGACCATGTCTGGGACATTGGCATCGTATCTGATTCGTATAAGACCCTGTATGGGACAGTGGCATTGATATGTGAGTACATGTAAGACCACGTCTGGGACGTTGGCGTTGTACGAGCTTTCCGACTATCCGCATATCCTTTTTAATTCTGAATGGTTCAACGGGCAATGTGAAGTAAAGACCGAATGTGAAATCGAATTAAAAGGTTCAGGTATGTATTCATACTATGTTATGAAATTAAGGTAAATTGTATACTTGAATTGATGATTTAAAGTTATGTGAAATATGAATTATGTGTTAGCATATTTGAACATATAAGTGATTCGGCCTATTGATATAGTTGTGATATTTAGAAGTGATAATTATATATGTTTATGAGTATTTGTGCATTTAGCTATATGATGTTAAATGCTAATGTATAATTGATAACATATAAACTTGTGGGTGTGATATATGTATATTTAATTAAGGTTTGGATTGACTTGTCTAATTGATTTAGTGTTAATGTTCATATGATTATTGTTTTCTTATGACTTACTGTGTGTATGTTTACTTTTCGTTTTATAGATTTTGGAAGATGGGTTATGAGCTCAGGGATCGTCGGAGGAGCCTATCACACTATCGACTGTTTCGATATTTACTAAGTTTGAATTTTGAATCTATGGCATGTATAGTCTAGTATTAATTTGGTTGGTTTTGAATTTGTAATTATTAAAGCCATGCGAAAATGGCTAGAAATATTATTCAAGCTTAGTTAATCATGGTTATGTGTTATATATATATATATGTAAATGGTATGTGTGACATGTTTGGTTTTGGTCTTGGTGATTCGGCTATGGGTTAATTATAAGTAAAGATATGTAAATCTTGTTTGACATGCTTTGATAAAGTGTTGTTAAGTGATTTGGTATTAAATGAATTTGGTTATGGTATATAGGTGAAATGCTAAGTATATCTTAAATGAAATGATAGTTAAATTTGGTTTGTAAGAGTGTGTTTACATTGATAAATTGTTATGAAAGGAACTAGTAATTTGCATATGTATGTTCGATTATAAGGGAGTGAAAATCATGTATAAATTTGGTCTTAATTTAGTTATGTTTTGGAAGTGTGTTTGATGCTATAATTTGGTGTATGGATTTAGGTTTAGACAAATGTGAAGTGATATGTATGATGTTGTAATGTGAATCGATATGGTTTGATTTGGAAATGGCATACTTTGACTTATGATTTAATGGCTAAGTCTTGAACAAATTATGAAGTTATTTTTGGGTTACCGATTTTTTATGAAATAAATGAGGAATGTGGAGTATTTAATAAACTTACGATTTGCTCATGCAAGTGGTATTAATATTCGATTTTATATTTGTAAAATGATATGAATTGTATGAATTTTTGGATATAGCTAAAATGGCATATTCATATGTGCAAACTTGTAATAGATAAATATGCATGTTTTGATCTTTTAAGTGATATATATATAAATGTCTTTTAAATAGGCTTAAAATTTATAAATTAAGTACATACAAATTCGAGTAATGATAGTTAAATGAGTAATGAAAGTTTTAGGTTTAGTTTTTATAGTTTTTAAATTGTTGACCGAATATGTGTATGTGAATAAATGAGTGGTTATGTACAGGTATATTTTGGGTTTAATGAATAGCATGTGAATTGGTTCAATTCTTGGTGAAAATTTGTATTCAAAATGATCCAATTGGTATGGTTATATGCGCATGTACTTGTGATTTGATAAAAGGTATATTGGTTTTGTTACGGTTTGGTATTTGTGTTTAGAAATGGTTTTTGCTTTATAGTTATATGTGCAAGTTATAATAGCACAAAAAGCATATTTGGTTGTGTTGTATAGTTAATTAATGTTTTATATGTGAAGGAATATTAGGCTGTATTTCTATGATTTGATTATTCGAATACCATGATTATAAGTCTTATGGTTCGACTATTAAATTTTATAAAACATTTGTAATATGATTTGATATATGTTGTTGGCACGAATATGTGAATTAAATAAATGATACTGATATGATTGAATTTCGAAGCATAGTTTCTTTATGAGATATTATTAATAAAGCCTATTTGATTTTTTAATTAGCTTAATTCTTTATTTATATACGAATTTGACTTGTATGATTAGGTGAAAGTTTAAAATTGTGTTATGTCCGGTAATGCCTCTTAACCCATTCTGGCGACGGATACGAGTTAGGGGCGTTACATATCTAATGTCGCAGAAAGATTTGAATTTGAGATAGCGCAGATGGCTCGAGTTATTGAAAGACTTTGATTTGATTATTGATTATCATGCGAGTAAAGCGAATGTGGTTGCTGATGCTCTGAGTAGAAAGTTTTTATTTGTTTTGCGAGCGATGAATATGCGACTGACGTTATCTGATGATGGTTCAATTTAGCAGAGTTGAAAGCTAGACAGATGTTTTTACAATAGATTTGCGATGCTGAGAAGTGTGATGACGTATTGCTAGCTAAATAGAAACAAAGTGAGTCACCTTCTGATTCAGAATTTCAGGTTGGATACGGTGATTGCTTAATTTTTAGAGGTAGGATTTGTGTATCGAATAATCCAGAGCTCATTCGAAAGATTTTACAAGGAGATCATAGTGGTAGCTTGTCCGTTCATTCGGGAAGTAATAAGATGTACAGTGATTTGAAAAAGATGTACTGGTGGCCGGGAAAGAAACAAAAGATTTCTAACTTCGTATCAAAATGTTTAGTATATCAGCAAGTCAAAGCTGAACATCAAGTACCTTATGGTTTACTGCAGCAAGTAATGATACAGGAATGGAAATAGGAGCGAGTTACGATGGACTTCGTATCGGGTCTACCCCTATCTCTGAGAAAGAAAGATGCAATTTGGGTTGTCGTTGATCGTCTGACGAAGTCTACACATTTTATTCTGGTACGGACAGATCATTCCCTTGAGAGATTAGCTGAGTTATACGTCTCTGAAATTGTCATATTGCACTGGGTGACAGTTTCTATAATTTCGGATAGGGATCCGCAGTTTACATCGGTTGTAGGGAAATTTACAGGAAGCTCTAGGTATGTGATTGCATTTTAGCACTGCATTTCATCCTCAGACCGATGGTCAGTCTGAGCGAGTAATTCATATACTCAAGGATATGCTTCGTTGTTGTGTGTTAGAGTTCGAAGGCAACTGGGAGAAATATTTACCGTTGGTTGAGTTTGCGTACAATAATAGTTATCAGTCGAGCATAAAGATGGCACTGTATGAAGCTTTGTATGGTCGTAAATGCCGAACTCCATTATATTGCACTGAGCTCAGTGAGAATAAGATTCACGGGGTTGATTTGATTTGAGAGACTAAAGAAAAAGTGAAAGTAATTCGAGATAGTTTGAAAGCTGCTTTAGATCGTCAGAAATCGTATGCGGATATGAAGCATAAAGACATTGAATTTTGAGTCGGCGATAGAGTATTCCTGAAAGTATCTCCCTGGAAGAAATTTCTTCGTTTCAGTCACAAAAGAAGGCTAACTCCGTGATTTATCTGGCCATATGAGATTATTCAAATAATAGGACCAGTAGCGTATCCATTAGCTTTGCCGTCAAAGTTAGAAAAGATTCATAACGTGTTTCACATATCTATGTTACGACAGTACCGATCTGACCCTTCACATGTTATCTCAACAGGGCATGTCAAGATTCAGCCTGAAATGTCGTACATAGAGGAACCGATCAGAATTTTGGCTCAAAAGGTTAAAGAATTGAGAAATAAGAGCATAGCTTTAGTAAAGATTCTTTGGCAACGTCACGGGATAGAGTAAGCCACCTGGGAACCAGAGGAAGCTATGAGAAAAAAGTATCCAAATCTCGTTTTTGGTAAGATTTTCGGGGACAAAAATTCATTTAGGGGGAGAGTTGTAACAGCCCGTTTCCAGTGAAATAGGAATAGTGGTTTTGGGACCACAAATCCAACGTGAAAATATTTATTTTATTATTATTATCATGTCTACATCATGTTATTATTACCGTATAAAAATGCCGTTAAGAAATTTTATTGTTTGCATGCTTAATTTGATGAAAAGGACTAAAACGCATAAATTACACAAGTATTGTTCTAGTAGCTAAAGGTATTAAATAGCTATAGAACTTTAATGTATGAGTCATTATGTGGTAATTAAACCATTGGTGAAGTTAGTGGATGTACATGGCTTGCTAAAACGAAATTTTGAATGTTTTTAAAGGTTATTTTGATAATTAGGTAAATAAAGGTTAAAATTAAAGAAAAAAAATATTTTCTTCATGCATTCATCTTCTCCACCGATTCTTCAAGGAAAAAACACCATTTTTAAGGCTTCTTATATTAGGGTATAACAAGTGCAAGCATGTAAGTGATTTTCGTCCCATTTTTAATTATTTTTATGTTTTCGAGATCGTTTTAGCTTAATCTAGCTAGCCCGGGGACTAATATGTAAAATTGTTAATAGATTAGAGTTTTTCCACGAATGAATATAGGTTGCCTTTGATGTTTGATGGAAGAAAATGGACAGTTGTTGTTAGATAAACAACTTTTGTTAAGTGATTTTTTATGAAATTGTCAATTCGGGATTAAATTAAAAAATAGAAATTAGACATGGTGAAATTGTGAAATAAATGAAATGTAGGGCTTGCTAAGGACCTATATGAAATTTGGCTATGGTGGGTTAATGGTGAATTGCATGAATTTTCATTTTATGAGCTAAGGACTAAATTGTAATGAAATCAAAATTATAGGGGCAAAAATGTAATTTTCTAAAATAGGAGTTTGTATTGAATTGAATAGAATAATTATTGAATTGACCAGAATTTATTCGTTTAGATCAAGACAAACCTTGTACGGATTTAGATCAGGGCAAAGATAAAGTTTCGAAATAATCACTTCCGTATCTACGTTTAATCGTCAAGGTAAGTTCATGTAATTACATTGTATTTATGAGCATTTAATTGAATTATATATGTATTATGAACTGCTATATATATAATTCTGTCGCATATCAAACGATGTTACGTCGATTACCGAGCCTCGTTTGAACCTTAGGAATTCGTAGGATACAAATAACATGTCATTAGGGTTTACATGATTCGGGTGCCAGTCTTGAACATCCTACCAATGGTTGAGGTCTGGCATGTGTTGCAGATACTCCACAGCTCGTGTGAGTAGCATCGTGTAGCTACGTTCTGACCCACAGCTCATGTGAGCAAGCCGATTTTCACATCTCGTGTGAGCATAGTTATTCACAGCTCGTGTGAGCATACATGTACAGCAATTGACGGATTACAGCTATATGAGTTAGCACACTATGTGTGAGCTATCCCGAGTATCCAATTGTATTCTAATGGTTCAACGGGAATTATTTGGAAAGGAAATGGTAAGATAATGACATGAACTAAAGCAAGTGCATATATGAACTTCTTTGATATGGGATACAAGGAAAAATGTAAGTTGAGATGAATGATATATTCATATTTCACATTAATAAATGTTGTGATCATCCATGATAAATTTCCTAAGCCTTATGCTTATATTACTAGCATGTTTGGTGTGAATGCTTAGGCTTTGGCCAAGCTTTGGTTGGATTATGCCATGTTAAATTTACTTATTTTGTGATGAAATGGTAAGTTGAGTTTTACATTTTATGAACTTACTAAGCATTTATGCTTACTCTGTATTACTTTCCATGTTTTATAGTGAATCGAAAAACTCACTCGGGTTGGAAGCTTGTCGGAGTTATATCACACTATCCATCGGCTAAATTGGTAGATTTTGGTGTTTCTAAGTTTTGGCTATAATGGCATATATAGGTGTTTTTCTTGATGTTGTAGCCATTATGTTTTGGCTTGTAGAATTTGGTATTTTGAATGATGAAATGGTGTTAAGTTGGCATGTATATATTTGGCCTATTAATGGTTGTTATTTTGTTGTTTATGGTAACTAAATGATAGAAGTTCAAATGGTAGTTAAAAATGTATGTTATAAATGATCTTTTGATATGTTTGAATGTGGTGATTTGGTATATTTGTTATAGATGACATATATGACTAATGGTGCTAGATGTTAAATGGCATATTTGGTACTTTTGGTGGGAATTTGGTAGGTAAACAAAGTGGTAAGTTTTGGCATAAACTTAGTTATAAGTTAGTTGAACTTTTGGTCAAATTATGCATATGGTTGTACATGTTTAAGTATTGTGATTGAGGTGTCTTTTGGGCATATTGGTTGTATGCTTATGTACCTTATTTGGATAGCTTAGTTATGCAGGTTTTAAGTGCAATTTGAAGTCCTATTTATATGTGGAAAATTCATTGTAGGTATGTGCAGGAATGGTTGAGAAAAATGGCTTGGAAATGACTTATTTTTCATCCACACGGCCAGAGACACGGGTGTGTGTCTCCGCCGCGTGTCACACACAGGCGTGTGCCTCAGTAGTGTGTGACACACGGCTAGGCGACACGGCTATGTGTCCCTTGTAGCTTACAAAGGGTTGCAAGTCAAGCAGTTACACGGCCTAGCACACGGCCTGGCACACGGGCGTGTTGCTTGGCCGTGTGACCAAAGGCAGAGAGTTACATGGGCACATACACGGGCTGGGACACAGTCGTGTATCCCTACTTCGAATGTCCATACAACCTGAGACACGGGCGTGTCTCTCAGTCGTTTGACCCCTGCAGATTGAAAATTTTCACCTTTTTGCAGAAAATTCTATATGTTTCCGATTGAGTCCCGACTTGTTTCTAATGTGTTTTTCGGACCTTGAGGGCTCGTATAGGGGACAATATGTATGTTATTTATTGAATTTGCTATAATTGATGATGTGATATTAATTTTTTAAAAATTTTGATAGTTTTGAAATGTAAACTCCAGTAATACTCCGTAACCCTATTCTGACGACAGATACGGGTTAAGGGTGTTACAGTTACCATTTTCAGCTTCAATGTTTTAAAATTAAGATGAAAATGCGCTAGTACCGACACCAATGTTACAAAGTATTGATACTTATCCAAGTATCAATACTATTTTTAGGCTTGATGTTTGAAAAAATCAGGAAAATCTGTAAAGTACTAATACCTTTATCTAAGGTATCGATACCTTTTGCTAGAATGCCAAAAATTACACATTTTTTTCCTTTTTACATGGTCAATCAAACTCAAACCCAAATGGTGCTTGTAAGGACATTTTGAGTTGCATATAATCCACTAGAACATATCAATATATAAATTTCATACATTCCAATATGTCTCAAATTGCATCCAAAACACAGCACTTCTAATTGCACAATTCATACCAAATGTACCATGCAATTTATCATTTCATACCATCATGTAATCATGCCTAATCATACCCACAATTACCATTATGCATAATTCAAAACATACTAATTTCATACCAAAACTCACAATTAAACATCTTTCAAACATCTAAACCAATATGCCACATTTGGAACCAAATTTTCAACAACCTACTTATATCATTTCATACCATTCAACCATTCATTTCATCCATTTATTTCATGTTCAACTATGCAATAATAGATGCCAACCACATACAACAGGACATAACACCAAATTTATGGACATGCCTAATTTGTTATTATAACCAAAGTTCATTTGCAACTAATGCTTCAAATCAAGCTTAACATTTTAAGATAACATGACCATTCCTATGTACATGCCACATATAACCGAGTTCAAATGCTCAAAAGTCTTCTGAATCAAGAGATGGATAATGCAAGCTCCGTAGTGATTCCATCGATGCGTTTCGTGAATTAAAAATCTGCAGAGAAAGAAAAAAAACTAGGTAAGTGATCTGTCGCAATTCATTGTAGTAGATTAAACAATTTTCAGTACTTAAGGAGCTCGTATAAAAGAAATTTTGTTATGTTTTTACTTGGGTTTCACTTTTAGTTCATAAATAATAAGAAGTGTAATTTGAGACATTATATGACCTTAGAGGCAAAAATAGGCGTAAAGAAAGGCTAACATATTCGGTGAGTGTGCAGTACATCACTCGAAGGCATAAGAACACGAATCAACATAGTGAGCAAAGCACTGAACAGGATAAACTGCCTTCAATATCACAACATAGCCAAAGGGTCTCACGACACAGCCCTATAATCAAGCCTCAACCTGTAAACTGCCATCAATGTCACCACACAGGCCAGAAGGTGTCGCGACACTGCCTTGACAAGGGGAATTAATGAGCCAAGGGTGTTTTGGTCAGCACAACAAACTATAATGCAAAAACGTTAGCCAAATTAGGTCAATGGTTGACGGCCAACCCTAAGCCTATAAATAGATAGCTCTAAACACTTCATAGGTAGTTTTTATTCAAGTTTTAGAAGATGACTTTAATTTTGTTTTGTTTTTTAGTTTCTTTCTAATTTATTTTTTACTTACGTTATTTTTGTAACACCCCTAACCCGTAACCGTCGCCAGAGTAGGGTTACGAGGTATTACCGATCAATTCACAACATATAGCATACATTTATCAAACATAAAGCATTCATTCTCATAAATCATTCAACACAATTACATTGTCCCTTATAAGCGCCTACGAGGCCTTAAACATGCTTGAGAAGTGGTTTGAGACTAAACCGATAACATATGAAAATTTTTGGAAACTTAGAATGATTTCAACCATACAGGGGTCACACGCCCGTGTGAACAGGCCGTGTGCCTCACACGGCTCCAGACACGCCCGTGTCTCAGGCCGTGTGGAAACAGGGCATACATACTGACTTGGGTCACAAGGCCAACCACACGCCCGTGTGTCTAGCCCGTGTGCCCTTCGAAGTGGCCACACACGCCCGTGTGCCAGGCCGTGTGCTAGGCTGTGCCAAACCTGTAGGGTATACTGACTTATGCAACATGACCAAGTCACACGCCCGTGTGCTAGGCTGTGTGCCAATTAGGGGGTATACTGACTTGTACCACACGGCCAGTCACACGCCCGTGTGTGAGACCGTGTGGAGCATACTGACTTCAATTCAATTTCAACACCAGGGGACACACGACCGTGTAACATGACCGTGTGTCACACACGGCTGAGACACACGCCCGTGTCTCTGCTTGTGTGGAAAAAAAATAGGCCATTTGCAAGGGCAATTTGCCTCCCCAACTTCAATGTACCTACACAAGGCAAAATGGTACTATTTCATCATACAATTAGGCAGCCAAAATCATCAACCAAATGCATAATTCATACCATTATAATTTCATCTATTCCAATTCTCAAATCACTACCATTTACTTACCCAAATACATGCCCAAACAATATCAAACAATATGGTTCATTTACCATAATTCACATAACCATTATAACTTCTATAATGTCTTGGTTACAACCATGCCAAAACAAACCAAAATAAGCCATCACTCATGGCTATATATATACAAACCAAAACATACATTTACAAGCCATTTATAATATACAAACACACATCAATATTAACATCATTTACAAGCCAAATCTCATGGCTATGATCACAACCAAAATACCACATCTAGCCTATACTTGCCATATACCATAATGTATAATTCAAAAGTACCAACATAGATGTTTGATAGTGTGATGATGTTCCCGACGAATTCCGGATCCGAGCTAGCCTTGATTCACTATAAAACATAGAAAAATAACACGAAGTAAGCTTCATAGCTTAGTAAGCTCGTATCTGAATAACTTAATTCATCGAATAAATGCAAATAAACCAATTACACATGACAAAACCATATATACATTAACTAAAAACCTTTCTCATGTCTCAAAACATGATCAAATACAAACTCATCGAACTTTCACTATTTAATACCCGAATAGGTTTTGCACGTACCTGTATCGCCTTGTACTACCCTTTTTCTCAACCACATCATTCGTTTACCCATTGAACCATTCAAAATAGAAATCAGATACTCAGGAGTCTCGTACGATAAGTACCTATACCATGGCCCGTAGCCAAATCAAGGTAACTTATCCGAAGAACTATTATCATGGCCCGAAGCAAAATCATTCGATATGCATGGCCCAAAGCCAAATCAGTAAAATACGTGCCCAAAGTGCTAATGTCATGGCCCGAAGCCAACTCAACGTATCACCTACTGACAAGTCAATAGTATCCAAAACTATTCTTAAGGTTCAACCGGGCTTTCACACTTTTCGTTTCTATCATCGAATGCATCCGTAAAGTCGTTTTCATAATTCATACATTATCCATTAGCTCGTTTTAACAATTTATGCAATATTAAAGCATTTTAACGTACATTTATAATGTAATCATCACATACGAACTTACCTCGTATCCGGAATTGACAGATCGGGTCGACTACTCGATAACCTTGCTTTTCCCCTGATCTAAACTCGAATTCTTTCTTTCTTGATCTATATGAATTCAGAATTAACTTATTTATTCATCTACTCATTCAATTAATCCAAAAATACACATTTGGGCATTTTTACACATTAGCCCCTAAACTTTCGCATTTAATCAATTTAGTCCCTATTTCACAAATACACAAAATTCACACAATTCAACAAAACCCATGCTTGGCCGAATTATATATAGGTCCCTAACAGTCAAAAACATTCATTTATTTCACATTTCAACCACGCAATTTGCACATTTCACAATTTGATCCCTATTATGCATTTTCATCAAAAAATCACTTAACAAAACATGTAAAACTATCATCAAGCTTTCATATTTCAACATTAAACATCAAATAACACATAGATTCAACAATGGCAACTCTCAAAATCTTTAACAGTTTCGAAATTAAAAGTACGGGCTAGCTAGATTGAGCTGCAACGATTACAAAAACATAGAAATCATCAAAAATCGAGCTAAAACCGTACCTTAATCAAGCTAGGAGTGTGCCGAACCTTCAAACAAATTTCATGGCTTTTCTATGCCCTAATTTTCGGCTAGGAAGATGAATGTAGGCTGATTTGGTTTTTGTTTTATTCATATGCAATTTACCATAATAACCTTAATGAAAAACCATTTAAAACATCCATTAAATGTCCATATATGTCCACTCATACTATTAATGGTCTAATTACAACATAAGGACCTTTGATTTACTAAATCATAGCAATTAAACACCTTTAACAAGTAGAATGCAACTTTTTCATTTTACGTGATTTAATCCTTTTTATCAAATTAAACAACCAATTGATAAAATTAGCTCACGGAATTTTCACATATATCAAATAACATGCTGTAAATACCGAAAATAATATTAAAATAATTTTCTGACATTGGATTTGTGGTTCTGAAACCACTGTTCTGATTTAGCTAAAACCGGGCTATTACAACTCTCCCCCTAGGGATTTTCGTCCCCGAAAATCTTACCAGTGAATAGGTTTGGGTATTGTTTTCTCATAGAATCCTCGGGTTCCCATGTAGCTTCTTCAACCCCGTGTCGATGCCATAATACTTTCACTAATGCGATTCTCTTATTTCTCAGCTCTTTGATCTCACGAGCTACATTCGAATCGATTCTTCAGCATATGACATATCAGACCGAATTTCAACCTCGGTCAGGGAAATGACATGTGAAGGGTCGGATCAGTATCGTTGAAGCATCGACACATGAAACACATTATAAATTTTCTCTAACTCAGATGGTAAAGATAGTCGATAGGCCACTGGCCCAACTCGCTCAGTAATCTCATATGATCCGATGAATCGCAAACTCAATTTCCCTTTCTGACCATACCGCAATATCTTTTTCCACGGTGACACTTTCAAAAACACTTTATCCCCGATCTGGAACTCAATATCTTTTCGTGTCAAGTCTGTGTACGATTTCTGTCGATCTGAAGCTGCTTTCACTTTTTCTTCAGTCTCTCTGACCAGATCAACCCCGTGAATCTTATTTTTGCTAAGCTCAGTGTAACACCCCAAACCCGGCCCAAACACTATGACCGGATCTGGTATGTCACTAGGAAGAAGTTTAGGAAGTTTGATTGGTTTCGAAAAATTCTAAGTCATTTTAAAATCTCGAATCTCGTGGTTCAGTTGAAAACCCATTGTCTAGTTAACTTTAAAATTTAATTAGTTGAGCCTTGCGATTAGGAGACATTTGGAAACACTTACCAATTATTCGATTATCAGGTTTTCAATGAAAATGCCTTTTATTATAAGAAACGTTGTTGGGCAGGTTATAAGAAAACTTTAGTCTGTAATTAATATGTCCCAAATTCAAAACCCAAAAGAAAATTCCAAATTTCGTAGTGGCCTTATTACAAATCAAAGAAAAATACCCAAAAGGTATAAACGATAAATAAAATAAAGTTTACTAGTAAACCCATGCATAGCCACCTCGAGCTCCCTCCAGCCCAGTCCGTAAAGCTAAGAATCACCTGCAATTGTTTAAACAAATGTGTGAGTCACGAGACTCAGTGTGCAATTAGTTCACATTATCCACAGGTGGGCCTGAGCCCCAATACACCATCGGCCGAAGCCCAATCATACAGTATAGCAAACAATCAACATGATAGCCCAACCCAGCCTAGTTTTTCCATCTTCTACACTCCACTTCATTCGTCCAACCTCAACACACCTGGGATTTCTACAATTAACCCTCCATCTCTACACTCCACTTTGGTAGTCATGCTGACAGACACACTGCTCAAAGACAATAAAACGTGGCCTAGCCACCGATCACTATGTGACCAAATCACCGATACAATAATGTACCATCATTAGGTGTGACATTGTCACCCATAAGCACTTCCCCTTCATATCATAACATCCTAATATCCCATGCATATGCAACATAGTGTAATAAACAGGTTATATATGATGTCACACACACACAATCATGCTATCAAAATTTTAAGGTTTAACCAAGATACACTAACCTGATTTTTCAGTTTTACCCAACAGGGGTAACTCAATCACCATTCCCGGGATTTCCGGCTTTCATAACACATACACGATTATTACAACAAAAAGGAATAGTGTGATAATTACACACCTGTGAACACGCAATACTACATTATCGATCTCGCTAATGTCCTCACTTGCAGGGATCACAACGATCTGTTTATCCCTTTCAGAAGCCAGCCCACAACCCGATGGCCAATCTCGAACGGCAGACATTGCACGTCTCTTAAACTTAGGGGTTGGGTTTATGGGTCCAACCCCTTCCTTTGCCTGATTGGTATTTGATTCCATCAAAATGATCTTGGTCAGAAGACCGAGTTAAACCGTTGAATAAGATAATAGCGAAATTAATTGCTTTGGAACGAAGAAGTCCTTACCCAAAATTGACAGAACCCAGAGGTTTCTACATTTGAATTAATAGATCACTTGATGTCCCTACATAACTCCATATTAGATTCAGCCTACCAAGATATGGGTTAAAGAAAGTGGCCTTCGGCCAAACGAATGGTATGAACCACTTACCCTGATTGATCGAATCCGATTGAAAAAGGAAACAAATGAGAATTAACCAGAGAAAGAAAAGAAAATGGATTTCGGCTTCTAGTTCACGAAGATGAATATTAAGATAGGGACCTATAGATGATTTCGGTTCAAGGTGATCAAGAGACAAACAGAAAATATGAACCAAAGAAGAATAAAGAGAAGAAGAGAGGGAGGGTTGAGGTTCGGCTTTAGGTGAAGAAGAAATGCTCACTTGTTACCAAAATGCTATAAGAAAGAAGAAGAAGATGAAATGGTGGTGTATAGAAGGTTCGGCCAAGATGTTATCAAAAGAGGACACTTTTCGTCAAAAGAAATATGAGAGACTTGTTTCAGCTTTGATAGTGAGGGAAAGAACTCAAGTTGCAAAAATGGAAAAGAGGGGGAGAATTTGTTTCGGTTTAGGCTAAAGAAGAATGAATAAGGCTCTTAGGGACTTTCGGCTACACAAAGAAAAGAACCAAAATTGCCCAAAGTGCAACACACTCAAATGCCGAAAAAGAGAGCTCACTACCTAAAGCTAACCCTTTAAAATTCGGCTAGCACCCTACACAACCTCAATCCCCAAGCTTTCTCCTTGAAACACTCTTGAACACTCATTTGAAATGGTTTGAAACATTCAAAATAGTTTGAAAGTTTCCAAATCCCCCTTTTTACTCTTGTCCAACCATTCAAAAAGTTTGACCAAGTCACCTCCACTCTTCAAGGCTCCCAACCGATTCCATCATCCAAATTTTTGACGCATGAGCAAAAATAAAAGCCACCTTGTCGGCAACGTGAATCGAACCTCGCTCCCTCTCGCTCCCCGAGGCGTCACTTACCTCGCTCCTTAAGTGGCGCCTCCTTGCCACTTTACCATCTTAGTTCTTGTGTCAACAAGCACAAACAGTAAACATTAAGTCCTGTCCCCAACCAGCTTCCGTCCTAAAGTGCCCAAAATTAAAATTTTGGCCAAGGTTCCGACTTAACCCCGGGCCTTCCCAGAGACCCCAAACACACTCAAACAACACACAAAGTATATCAAACACACAGAAGCAAGGAAAATGCAGAGCCCCTAAATCTCGGATGTTACACTCAGCCCAGAACAACGGTGTTCTACATTTACGACCTTATAGAGCTTCTTACAGTGCCATCTTTATACTCGATTGGAAGCTATTATTGTAAGCAAATTCAATCAGCGGTAGATATTTCTCCCAGCTACCTTCAAACTTAAGAATGCAACAACGCAACATATCCTCAAGTATCTGAATAACTCGTTCGGATTGGCCATCCGTTTCCAGGTGAAACGCAGTGCTAAAATGCAACTTTGAACCCAAACCTTCTTGCAATTTCTTCCAAAATCACTAAGTAAGTCTTGGATCTCTATCTGAAACAATAGATAAGGGAACACCATGTAATCTCACAATTTCGGAAATATACAACTCAGATAATTTATCAAGCGAGAAATATGTACGTACCGGAATGAAATGAGTTGATTTCGTCAATCTGTCAACAACAACCCATATTACATCTTTCTTTTTCAGAGATAAGGGCAAACCCGATACAAAATCAATTGTTACTCTATCCCACTTCCACTCAGGAATCATAATAGGCTGTAATAAACCTGACGACACTTGATGCTCAGCTTTGACTTGTTGACAAATCAAACATTTCGAAACAAATTCTGAGATATCTTATTTCATGCCATGCCACCAATAAAGCTGTTTCAAATTGTTATACATTTTTGTGCTTTCCGGATGTACTGATAAACAACTACCGTGTGCTTCGTTTCGAATCTTCCGAATGAGCTCAGAATTTCTTGGTACACATATTCTATCAAGAAACATTAAACAATCAGAAGCCCTATCGGAGTCGCAATCATCGAGAAGCCTTTCACAAATCGTCTATAATAGCCGGCTAGTCCCAGAAAACTACAGACTTTGGATACATTTCTCGGAGGCTTCCAATCTATAATCGCAAAAAATTTACTCGGGTCAACTCGGATACCCGCGGCTAAAACTATATGTCCCAGAAAACCAACCTCTCGTAGCCAGAACTCACATTTGCTGAACTATACAAACAACTATTTATTTCTCAAAGTTTGTAACACGATTCTCAAATGCTCGGCATGCTCAGATTCTTTATGAGAGTAAATCAAAATGTCATCAATAAACACAAATATGAATCGGTCTGAGTACGGCCTGAAAATTCGGTTCATCAAGTCCATAAAAACAGCAGGTGCATTTGTTAGTCCGAAAGGCATAATAAGAAATTCGTAGTGTCCGTACCTTGTTCTAAATGCAGTCTTTGGCACATCTGAGTCTTTAACTCGCAACTGGTAATAACCCGATCTCAAATCAATTTTCAAAAACAATGTTGCCCCTTTTAACTAAACAAACAAATCATTTATTCGTGGCAAAGGGTATTTATTCTTGATCGTCACTTTGTTGAGCCGTCGATAGTCTATACACATTCTCATCGTGCCATCTTTCTATTTCACAAATAAAATTAGTGCACCCCAGGGAGAGAAACTTGGTCTACCAAAACCTCTATCTGTCAACTCTTGCAACTAAGCTTTCAGTTCTTTTAACTCTGTCGGAGCCATTCTGTACGGAGCTATCGATATCGGTGTTATTCCCAGTACTAATTCAATACCAAACTCAACCTCTCTTATAGGTGGTAAACCCGGTAACTCTTCGGGAAATACATCTGGATACTTGCACAAAACTGGTACTAATTCAATCTTTTTTTCTGTCACTTTTGTATCAAGTACATAAGAAAGATAAGCTTCACACCCCTTTCTCACAAATCTCTGAGCTAACATAGACGAGATCACAACTGGCAAACAATTCAGATCATCAGATTCAATTCTAATAGTCTCATAATTCTGACATTTCAGTTCAATTGTCTTTCGTCTACAATTCACTATAGCACCATGCATCGTTAGCCAATCCATACCCAAAATCAGATCAAATTCATCGAATGGCAACAACATCAGATTAGCTGGAAAACAGAAACCCTGATTCATTAACGGACAATTCTTGCAGACTTTGTCAACCAAAACACATTTGCCTAAGGGGTTCGATACTCTAATCACAAATTCAGTAGACTCTACAGGCCAAGTCTTACTAGATACTAAATTCATACATATATAAGAATGAGTTGATTCTGGATCTATCAATACAATCACATTAGTATCATAGAGAGTGAAAGTACCGGTGATAACATCTGGAGATGACGCTTCTTCGCAAGCGCGAATAGCGTAGGCTCTAGTAGGTGCTCTGGCCTCGGATCTCATAGCTGAATCCTTTGTCGCTGATAAACCATAATTTACACATATTTTAACCCTATGCTTGGCTTAATTTTGGATGAATATTCATTAGATTTGATGAATTCGATGCTCCTAATCTCTTAATTTCATGTTTTATACTCAGGAGAGCTTAGAAAGTTGAAAAGAACGAGAAACGGGCCAAAAACAAAGAAAATGGGCCAAAGTAAGAAATCAACACGGCCTGGAGTTCACCACACGGCCGTGCCACTTTAGCAGACTCGAACATGGCCTTGGGCTCGATTCACACGGGCGTGTCCCTACCGTGACCCGTTTTAATTCCACTCGGAATAGGATACTTGTGGGCCAAGTAAGGCATCCCGAAAGCCTATATAAACACCCTAGAGGGCAACCTAAAGGGGGGAGTTTACAGAAGCCTTCTGTTAGAGCTTTTGACGAAGGGCGAAGCCAGAGAGGGCTGAACACGAGAAATTACTCGAAGACAGCCAGTTGATTCATCCCAGAAGCCGAAATCACACTCAAGATGGAAGATCTTCCCTTCAATTTCTTTCAGGGGGTTTTAAGGTTTTTCTTATGTTTTGTTACTTTCTTCTGAGATGTATTCTTTATTAAACATGAACTAAACCCCTCAAATACCTAAGGGGGATAAAACCTAATACGGATCTTGTTATTATTTTCTGAACTATATGATAAATACTTGATTTGTTCTTAATTATGTGTTCTTAATTCTTGTTTTAATATTTTAGGATATTGATTCAAGTATTAATGTGCTTAGGCAGTGGAGAAAAAGTCCCTGTTTAAGAGTAGATCTAGCATAGTTAAGCGGAGTTGATCGCAACCCTAGAGATAGGATGACGAAAATCTGTCGGATTAGGGTCAAACCTAATATGGGAGTCCATAGGTCGAGTTAATGCAACACTAGAGGTTTTAATTAGAAAGAGATTTTAATTAATCAACCTGGGGTTAGACGTTATTAGTCTCGAAAGGGATAATAATATAAATTAGGGAATCTTACAGATCAAGTCAAGTGAATAAATTGTCTGGTTCAGAGTTAAGTAATAAGTGAAGTCTAGGTGGATTCTTCCTCGGGTATTGTCTTAATCAACTGGTTTTCCCAAAAGTATTTTCCCAATTCACTCTCTGTGTCTTAGAATCCTTAATTTAGTAATTAGTTAATTAAACAATGATTCTCTTAATACTTAGGCTAGATAATAAAAAGATAGTAACTACTAGTACTCTAGGTCCTTGAGGATACGATATTTCCGGTCTTGCCATAGCTATACTACCGAACGATAGGTGCGCTTGCCTTATTCATTGTCATAGTTAGTTTGGACACGATCAAGTTTTTGGCGCCGTTGCCGGGGACTAAGATATTAGGAAAACTAATTTTTTATTACTTTAGCCATTTTATTTATTTTAATTTATTTTTATTTTTTATTTTATTTTAACTTTGCTAATTTTTCTTTTTCCTTGCTTCTGGCATGTAACATCCCGATTTAGGGCCTAGTCAGAATAGTGGTACGAGACCACAAATCCGAGGGTTATAAATGAGTTATTGAGGTTTATGCCTTGTATGCATGCTAGTGTGAAAGTTTCATGAAGTAATTTGATGAAATTGTGGTTGAATTGTCCAAAAGGACTAAATTGCAAAAGTTGCAAAATATATGTTTCTAGAAGCTATATGTGTGAAATAGCTTTAGATTATTAATTAGAGGTCCTTAAATTGCAATTTATCCAAATTCTAACTTTTGGACAAAATTGGGCATGGATAAGTTAAAATTTGAAGTTTATCAAAAAAGGGCATTTTGGTCATTTAGTTATTAAATGATTAAATAGGTGAAAAGATGACAAAAATTCACTCATCTTCTCCCCCAAGCTGCCAAAAATTCCAATAGCCATTGTTAGGGCTCTTTCAATTTTTCAAGCTTTCTAGTAAGTGCTCCTAAGCCCGGTTTTTGATATTCTTCGTATTTTTGAAGTCCTAGTAGCATGAGTAAGCTATTTTTAGCTATTTGGTGAGCTATTATAGATGTTCAAAAATGTAAATATGTATGACATGCATGTATTTTGATGTTTTATGGAAGAATATGAAAGCTTGATGTAGTAGAAACATCTTTTGCTAAGTGACTTTCCATGAAAATGCATGTAGGGACTAGTTTGTGAAAAACTTTAGTTTGGTCATACATATGTGATTTAGTGAGAATTGATGAATGCTTTAGTTGAGTAAGTGGTTCGGCTAAGCATGAAAGGATAGAAAGTTGAATAAAAATCACTTTACGAGCCTTTTACACTAAAGTGTAAATATGAGAAAGTTTAGGGGTAAAATAGTAATTTTACTAAAGTATGAAATGTGGGTCAATTTAGTCAATGTGTGTATTGAATAAGCTAATTTATTCATTATAGATCAAGAAAGACGAAGCCCGAATCGTAATTGAGGCAAAAGCAAGGTGGTGGACTAAATTGCATATTTCTATACTTTTGAGTATCGAGGTAAGTCTATGCACAAATAATGCATTCATACTTACAATTTGTTAATGCTGGCTAGTGTGTAACATGTTTGAGAACCTATGTGGGATGAATGTAGTAGAAATTGTGAATGAATGTATGATCGAGAATGATTGAGGACCTATGTGGTTTAAGTAGAATGATTAAGTAAGTAGACTTGTGCATGTGTTGTGATAATGCTAGATGGTGGGCTAAGTGCGATACCATCCTAATGCATATTGACGATGAGCTAACTATATGCGATGCTATCGTGAGGTATATCGTCTAGCGGGCTATGTGCTGAACCACTATGGATACCTTTGTGGTAGGCTAAGTGCGATACCACCTTATTAATCTATTGTGGTGTGCTAAGTGCGAAACCACCGAGATATTGGCTGTGTGGATTAACTGTGTGTATTAGCTGTGTGTAATAGCTGTGTAGATTAGTTATGTGAACTAGCTGTGTGAATAAGCTGTGTGGATAAGTTATGTGGATTAACTGTGTGGATGTATTACGAGAAATAATGAGGTGTTGTATGTTATGTAAATGTGATATTTAATGCAGGGGTGCATTCCAATGGTTATGAGTATGTGACTCATGATGAGTTGGAAATGTGGTAAGGGATAGAAAGAGTAAGCACAATGCTATTTGTGGGTTAGTTTATACTATGATACTTAATTGTTTATGTGTAAACTTACAAAGCTCAAAGCTTACTCCCTTTCTTTTCCCTTTTCTTATAGATTAAAAGTGTTGAATCGAGATACGAGGATCATCAGAAGACAGCCCACATATCAGCACACATTGGTACATGAAACTTAATGTTTTGTATATGGCATTTATAGTGGCTAGACAAGTTAGTGAATTTTGTTGTAAATGGCTAAGAAGTGTTGGCCTTTAGATGGATAGCTTATTTTCTATAATGCCATGGTTGTTGGCTATTACATTATATGAAAGAAAGTTATAGTTGTCTATGTGAGATTGCAATTCAATTTGAGTTGATTATGGATGTGTTGTATGAGTACATGTTGTGTAAGATATAAGGGTGGGGAGAGCCTAGCAAATAGCTTTGTTCTTGGCCATGTGGATAGACATACGGACGTGTGTCTAAGCCATGTGTGACACACGGTCAGCCCACGGGCGTGTGCTTTGGCCGTGCGTCCCCTGCATGTTAGTATTTTAAATCAGAATAGACCACGGACTAGCCACACGGGCGTGTGTCTAGGGCGTGTGGGATTAACCAGTGTTGGCCACGGGCTAGCCACACGGGCGTGTGTCTAGACTCTAGGCCGTGTTAAGGTAGTCAGTGTGCACCACGGGTGGTAAGCAAGGGCATGTGCCTTGGCCGTGGGGCATTGGCAGAATGCTAGGGTTTTAGGCACGGTTGGGGGACATGGGCGTGTGTGTCCATGCACGGGCGTGTCTAATCTTGCACGGGCGTGTGAGACCTGTATATAAGAGAAAAATTTTAAGATTGGAAAAAGTTCCGGTTTAGTCTCGAGAGCCCTCGTGTGTATGAGTGAGGCCTCATAAGTCGAGAAAGAGGTTGTTGAGATGACTTCAGAGAGTAGTTACGACGAGCCTAAGTGGCGATCAAGTGGTTTAAGTTCGGTAACGCCTCGGGCCTGGTTCCGGCGTAGAACTCGGGCAAGGGGTGTTACATTTAGTTGTATCAGAGCTACGGTTTAGCCGTTTCTAGGACTACCGTACCGGGTGTAAGAGTCTAGCTATACATGGCATAAGTGTACAATGATAGTGTGGTGGTTTCTGATGATTTTAAATATTTTTTTATATAGTATATGGATTCCGATCCATCGACTGCTGATGAAGCAGCTAGTAATGCGTCGGCTCCTCCATAAGGAACAGTGCCTGTTCAAAGTGGACCCGAGGTTAGGGGTCAAGGGGAAGAGGCACGAGAAGCCTTTCTCCAGATGATGAGCAATTGGTACTCGGATTATGTTCGAGCGAACCATAATGCTCAACCTCCCCCACCTCCTCCTCCTATACCTCAGCCAAATCCAGTGGCTCCTCAAGGTATGGATGTAGTGAGGATATCGAAACCCCTGGTGGATAAGATTAGGAAACACGGGGCTGAGGAGTTTAAAGCTAAGGTAGATGATGACCTAGAGAGGGCAGAGTTCTGGTTGGAGAACTCGATGAGGGTGTTCGATGAACTCTCATGTACGCCTGAAGAGAGTTTGAAGTGTGCCGTATCCTTGCTGAGAGATTCGGCATACCATTGGTGGAAGACATTGACGCTAGTGGTCCCGAGAGAGCGGGTGACGTGGGACTTCTATCTGGAAGAGTTCCGGAAGAAGTATATAAGCCATAGGTTTATTGATCGAAAAATGAAGGAATTCCTTGAGTTGAAACAAGGAAGAATGACAGTGGCAGAATATGAGCGTGAGTTTGTTAGGCTTAGCAAATACGCTCAAGAATGTGTATCGACTAAGACCATCTTGTGTAAGAGGTTTGAAGATGGGCTGAATGAGGACATCAAACTCCTAGTGGGCATTTTGGAGTTGAAAGAATTTGTGGTATTAGTTGAGAGGGCGAGTAAGGCCGAAGAGCTGAGTTCAGAAAAGAGGAGGGCTGTGAGTGAAGCCCGAGATGCTAGAAAGAGGCCGATGGGCAAGTCATACCAAGCCCAGTCGAAAAGATCCAAGGAAGTGAATCCTTGACGACAAAGACCAGATGGGTTATTGGCATCGAGACTTGGGCAATACTCGCTCGGGTTCGAGAGTCCAAGCTCTCTCGATGGAAAGTGTAGGCAATACGAAGAGCAAACTAGAGTGTCCAAGTTGTGGTAGATATCACACCGGAGGGTGTTGGGGAAATAGTCGGAAATGTTATAAGTGTGGTTCCCCTGACCACTTTATCCGAAACTACCCCAAGAGGGATGATAAGGAAGAGAAACAAGAGATGAGACCTAGTGATGTGTCTGCAAGGGGTAGACCACCAAGAAACCCTAGAGGTGGGAATAGTGGTAGGGGTGCGTCCAGAGACTCTGCTATGAGACCAGAGGTTCGGGCACCTGCGAGGACGTATGCTATTCGCGCTCACGAAGAAGCATCCTCCCCTGATGTGATAACGGGTACTTTTTCTCTCTATGACACCTTCGTTATTGCTTTAATAGATCCAGGGTCTACTCATTCTTATATTTGCATGAGATTAGCATCTAGTTTGAGTATGACCGTTGAGTCTACGGACTTAGTGGTTAAGGTGTCAAACCCATTAGGAAAGCATGTGTTAGTGGACAGAGTGTGTAAGAATTATCCTTTATTGATTGAGAATCATTGTTTTCCGGCAAACCTTATATTGTTGCCATTTGATGAGTTTGATTTAATCTTAGGCATGGATTTGTTGACTACCCATAATGTCTTAGTGAACTGTGGTAGTAAGTTTATTGAATTGAAATGTGAGAGTGGAGATGTGGTTTGGGTTGAATCAGGAGGATCGGATTGTCTACCAGTGATGATTTCTTCCCTAGTGGCTGAGAAATGTTTGAGAAAAGGATGTGAGTCCTATCATGCTTTTTTGTTGAATACTCGAGAGATTGGAGTAGAGTTTGAAACAGTGCCAGTGGTATGTGAGTATCCAGATGTATTTCCGGAAGAGTTACCTGGATTACCTCCGGTGAGAGAGGTCGAGTTTGGAATTGAGTTGGTTCCGGGAACGGCACCTATTTCAATTGCTCCATGTAGAATGGCACCTGTAGAGTTGAAAGAACTGAAGGCTCAGTTGCAAGAGTTGACATATAAGGGTTTTGCAAGACCGAGCTACTCGCCGTGGGGTGCTCCGGTATTATTCGTGAAGAAGAAAGATGGGTCTATGAGGTTCTCAGATAGACTATAGACAATCGAACAAGGTGACGGTGAAGAATAAGTATCCTTCACCAAGGATTGATGATCTTTTGATCAACTAAAGGGAGCTACAGGTGTTCTCCAAGATAGACTTGAGGTCCAGTTATTATCACTTCAGTGAAAGAGCAAGATGTGTTGAAAACGCATTTCGGAAAAGGTATGGCCATTATGAGTTTTTGGTTATGCCGTTTGGTTTGACGAATGCACCTACGATTTTTATGGATCTGATGAACCGTATTTTCAGACCGTATGTGGACAAGTTTGTAGTTGTCTTCATTGACGACATATTGATCTATTCTCGGGATGAGAACGATCATGAAGAGCATTGAGAATTGTCTTGCAAACTTTGAGAGATAAGTAGTTGTATGCTAAGTTTAGCAAGAGTGAGTTTTGGCTCCGAGAGGTCAAATTCCTAGGACACATGGTGTCAGGTGATGGTGTCAGAGTTGACCCGAGTAAGATATCGGCTATTATGGATTGGAAACCACCGAGGAACGTGTCTAAAATCAGAAGTTTCTTGGGATTAGCAGGATATTACAGACATTTCGTAAAGGGGTTCTCTGTGATTACTACCCCGATGACGAAACTATTGCATAAAGATGTCAAGTTTGAATGGACTGAGACATGTCAACAGAGCTTCGAGAGACTGAAAACAATGTTGACTGAGGCACTGGTTTTGGTTCAACCAGAATCGGGGAAAGAGTTCGTGGTTTACAGTGATGCATTGTTTAATGGTCTCGGTTGCGTGTTGATGCAAGAGGGTAAGGTAGTCGCTTACACCTCGAGGCAGCTAAAACCACACGAGAAGAATTATCCGACTCATGATTTTGAGTTAGCGGCGATTGTTTTTGCGTTAAATATTTGGCGACATTACTTATATGGTGAGAAGTGACGAATCTTTACAGATCACAAGAGTTTAAAGTATTTGATGGATCAGAAGGATCTGAATCTGAGACAGAGACGGTGGCTTGAGTTGTTGAAAGACTATGAGTTAGTCATTAACTACCACCGAGGAAAAGTGAATGTGGTTGCGAATGCCGTGAGTACGAAATCCTTGAATGGTCTAAGAGTTATGAGCACGAGTTTAGCATTGTCTGACGATGGTGCTATTTTGGCAGAGTTGAGAGCTAAGCCACTATTTGTTCAACAAATATGTGAGGCTCAGAAAAATGACAGTGAGATGCAAGCTAAGATAGCTAAGTGCGAATCAGAAAGTGATTCTGATTTTCGAGTGGATTTGAATGGTTTTCTGATGTATCATGACAGAATTTGTGTTCCTAAAGATGAGGAGTTGATTCGAAAGGTTTTGCATGAGGCCCACAGTGGATGTTTGTCAGTACATCCGGGCAGTACGAAAATGTACAATGACTTGAGGAAGTTGTATTGGTGGACGGGTATGGAAAGAGATATTTCAGAGTTTGTGACCAAGTGTTTAATTTGTCAACAAGTGAAAGCTGAGCATCAAGTGCCTTCGGGATTGCTTCAGCCAGTAATGGTACCCGAATGGAAGTGGGATCAGATTGCCATGGATTTTGTAACGGGGTTGTCGATGACTCCGAGAAAGAGAGATGTTGTGTGGGTTGTTGTGGATAGATTGACAAAGTCGGCTCACTTTATTCCAGTACGTGTTGATTATTCACTGGATAAGTTAGCTAAGTTGTATGTAGCAGAGATAGTGAGATTGCATGGTGTACCTGTGTCTATTATATCGGATAGAGATCCGAGGTTTACTTCGAGATTTTGGAAGAAGTTGCAAGAGGCCATGGGTACGAGATTGAATTTCAGCACTGCGTTCCATCCGCAAACCGATGGTCAGTCTGAAAGCGTGATTCAAGTTCTTGAAGATATACTTCAATGTTGTGTGTTAGAATTTGAAGGTAGTTGGGAGAGATATCTACCTTTGGTCAAGTTCACCTACAACAATAGTTATCAGTCGAGTATACAGATGGCACCGTATGAGGCTTTGTATGGTCGTAAGTGTCGGACTCCTTTGTATTAGACCGAGCTTAGTGAGAAGCGGATCCATGGGGTCGATCTAGTGAAAGAAACTGAAGAGAAGGTCAAAGTACGCGGATCGACAGAAGTCGTACGCGGATTTGAAATGAAAAGAAATTGAGTTTGAAGTGGGCGACAAAGTGTTTTTGAAAGTATCCCCGTGGAAGAAGATTATGAGATTTGGACGAAAAGGGAAATTGAGTCCAAGGTTTATAGGGCCGTATGAGATCACAGATAGAATTGGGCCTGTAGCGTACCGATTGGCTTTGCCGGTAGAGTTGGAAAAGATTCATAATGTGCTCTATGTGTCGATGTTGCGACGGTATCGCTTCGATCCTTCACATGTGATTCCTTCGACGGAAATTGAGATAAGACTGGATATGTCTTATGAAGAAGAGCCGATTAAGATCTTAGCTCGAGAAGTGAAACAGTTGAGAAATAAGAGCATAGCACTAGTGAAAGTGTTATGGCAGAAACATGGTGTGGAAGAGGCTACGTGGGAAACGGAAGAAGTTATGAGAGAGCAACACCCAAACCTCTTTACTGGTAAGATTTTCGGGGACAAAAATCTCTAAAGGGGGGAGAGTTGTAGCATCCTGGTTTAGGGCCTAGTCAGAATAGTGGTGCGAGACCACAAATTCGAGAGTTATAAATGAGTTATTGAGGTTTATGCCTAGTATGCATGCTAGTGTGAAAGTTTCATGAAGCAATTTGATGAAATTGTGGTTGAATTGTCCAAAAGGACTAAATTACAAAAGTTGCAAAATGTATAGACAGCTCCAACCACTCCTGTGCCCAAACGCCAACCAAGGTGTCCTTCCTCTCTTCATAGACACCTCCATTTATAGCCAGCTTCTCACCTTCCCTCTTGCTATCTTTCCGATGCGGGATCCCTCCGTCAGGAGAGTTTAAATCCAACTCAAACTCTTGCAGTCCAATCCGCAAAATAAATACTCCCTTGCTTGTCATGAGATTCGAACTCAGGCTCCCTTGTAACATAATCTACGCCGCTAGCCACTAAGTCACAAGCTCCTCTTGTGTCTAAAATCATGCGCAACTAAATATAAATCTATGGCTAAAGTCCAAGTTCATTTAAAAAGAAAATCAAAATGCAAGCGCCAAGACTTGAACCTTGGACCCCCTTCCTTCCTTGTGGCGTCATTCCCTTGCTCCCTAAGTGGCGTCACTTTGCCACCACACCACACTCCTTTTTGTGTTATTTTCTCCACATTTTATTCTTAAAGCCTACCTACCAACTCCCAGGGGTTTTTTCACCTAAAATCAAAATTTTCCTAAAGCTCAAGTTTAATCCCGGGACTTCATAGAAGCCCCCTAACCTTCCAAAATCACTCACCGAATAGGTCCAACTTGTATTAGAGTCGTTCTCTTATTCTTAAAAATTTTAAACGCTACTTCGCCCAAGGCCCAATGGGCCCAATTCTATTAGGCCCAAATTCAGGTCGTTACAAATCTACCCCCTTAAAGAAATTTCGTCCCCGAAATTTCCAGCTATCAGGGTAGTCGTGTAACAACTACCCCACTATGCTACCGCTGCGTACTCTGATTCTAATATCCCTATCACATTTTAACTAGAATTTGGAACAACCTACACATGCTCAAAACACCTAACCATTAAAGTAGACAGATATCTTATACGCAACCAATTTCTATATCCAAACATCACATCCAAACAAAACACATACAAAATAAATACCAAAAATATAGTCATTACAGCACATAACAGAGTATAAGGTCAGGAAACTTACGGATTCGGCGCCGGAGACTCGGTGTACCACACTTTCAAAAATCGGTCAATACAATTTCAGAACTTTAAATATTTTCAAGCCTTTTTGAAACAATACTTTCAGAAATTCAATTTTGAAAACCCAATCCACAGCTAAATTTTGCAACCTAGGCTCTGATACCACTAAATGTAACACTCTAAACCCGTCCTAGTAGTTAGGCCCGAATCTGGCGTGCGACATTGAGGTGCTTTTCGAAAACCAAGTTTTTTGTAGAGAACCTTTATTGTGAATAAAATCCCAGTTACAACGGTTTATTACTAATATTATTCGAGATTTATTAATGAGTTATTACCCTTAAAACCTAGTTCGTTGCGGAAGCTTAATTTAAAATAATTGACTTATGAAAACGTGATATTTACAATTTTGTTGCGAAAGCGTGGTGTTTTGAAAACATATATTGTTTTAGAAAATCGCGATTCAATGTTTAGCAGTTTTAAAATATAATATGCTAAAAATCCCAAATTAAAAACCAGAATTTAAGAGAGGCCTTATTACAACCAAAATAGAAAACGATTTAAATAAAGTAGAATAAAATACTAAAATTTAAGCTGGTCGTAGTGTGGCCAACTCCGAGTCCTCCTGCACGTCGAACCGCCTACTGAGGATTACCTAAAAAAATTAAAGAGAGGGGGTGAGTTTACGAAAACTCAGTGTGTACAACCCTCATCAGTAAGAACATGAATCACAACAATCCGGCCGAAGCCCATTTCAAGAATCTGGTGGCAATTGGGCCTTAGCCCATAAAAGCCTCAGTTGGGCCTTAACCCATATCAAATGTCACATATCATAATTATCTGGCCCTAAGCCCATCTCAATATTAAAAACCATATATGCAATGCATTAATGCCCATACCAACCCTGCACTCCGTCTCCTGTCCAACCCTGCACTCCTCTGGGGATTTAATCGACCCACCCATCCCTACACTCCTTATGTAGCACCGGTTGCAGCACTAACTTATCGGTGCAGCAAGGCTACTCGGTGGCTAAAAAGCCTTCAGTAACGGTATTACAATTGGTACAAAGCCATCACTCACTGTATTATGTTTGGCACATAGCCATCAGCGATGGTAATATAATCGGCACACAGCCTTGGGTAAATATGATCAACACAGAGTCATCAATATATAAGTTAGGCACATAGCCACGGTAAATACGATTGGCACAAAGCCTTCGGTATTGGCACAAAGCCCATAATTACGGCATGAAGCCCATATTAATGGCACACACGACCTCGTCGTATTACCGTGCAAAGTGCGGCGGCCGCTGGGTGGCTAAAAAGCCTGCGGTGGCTATAAAGCCTTCGGTGGATCCACGGTCGTCAAGCGACTATGCGATCCTCACATATCTTCCCCCGTATCAATGTCCCAGCCCCATGCAATATGTCGTGTATGTCATGCTCAATCATTACACGTGTATGCAAAATGTCCATGCTCAGTAACAATCATTTAAACATGTAATAAAAGCATATCAGTCATACAACCACAGCCAAATTAGTCAACTCATTGCACAAGTCGATCATTTATCTACAAGGGCAAATCAGTCATTTTACCCTATAAGGGTATTTCGGTAATTCTACCCTACAGGGGTAGTTCGGTAATTCTACTCATAACCAATCCATCTATGCAGTGCATCTCAACCATAAGCAATCATACAATTAACACATACAACGCTAGTACTACCACGAGGGCAACGGTCATTTTGTCGTTTAGGGGTAAACGGTAATTTCACCCCTTGGGCGTATTTCAGTAATTTCGCAAATCGTGTGTATTTTGGTAATTTTGCAAACCGGGGGTATTTTGGTAATTTCGCAAAATGGGGGTATTTTGGTAATTTTGCAACCGAGGCTATTTTGGGCTAATGCCCAATTGCCATTGTTACTTTAATGGGCTTGGGCCCGAATTGTTTTGATGCATGTTCTTACAGATTTTGTTCGTAAGGGGAATTACACACTAAGTTTTCGTAAACTCACCCCCTCTTTTTATTAAATGTTTCAGGTAATTCCCAGCAATAGAGGATTGGGAGCCATGGAGGACTCGGGGGTGGCTATACATCGGAGATACTACTCGTGAAATTTAGTAATTTCGATTTTTACCTTATTTTAAGATTATTTATTTTGGGGTTAATATTTTGTAATAAGGCCGCTTTAACTTTAAATTTGGTATTTTATTTGGTTTAGCTTTTAATATGATACTGCCTATTATTCTTAAATGTTTAATACGGGATTTTCCTAAACCCTTAATAACTGTTTTCCAAAATGTTAACAAAAGGATAACAAGCGAATACATAATTAAACTCAAAATTTTTAATAAACGCGCAATTTTTAAACAACCCTTTTATGTGACATGTCGGATCTGGTCGTAACGTTTTGACCGGGTTTGGGGTGTTACATATGTAGGGTTTCTTAGCAGATCGGCTGGTTGGGATAGGAAGAACTTAAAACCCTAGGTTTGACAACCCTAAGAAATCATCTAGGTGGGAATGAACCCAAAATTGGTATTTCTTATCCGTGAACACCTTACCCCAATCCAGTCTGGACTATGAGGTCGAGAGATAAGTAGTTCTTGTCGACTCATTAGTTTAGTGGAAGATCGAGATACCCTGCTAGGTTAATAACTAGTTGATTTAATAGAACCCGAAATAGGAGTAAGTTATGATCATCAAAGCAGGTTTGTAGCAACCCTAACCCGCCTTCGTCACCAGATTAGGGTTACAGAGTATTATAGCATATTTTAATTCAAATATTAAATTAATTACCAAATATTCAAAACCAAACATCATTCATAGCGTATACACGATTACGACATTATATCGAGATTACAGAACCTAAAAATCAATTCGGGAATAATTAGGGATTTATTTGAAACAAAACAAAAAAATGTAAAAAAAAACTTGAAAACAGGGGTCACACGGCTGTGTGGCTAGGTTGTATGGATCAGGGACATCGTCATGTGGCCAAACCATGTACAGTTTGAAAATAAGGTCACACGGTCGTGTCGTTAGTTCGTGTGCCAGATCGTGTGCAATTTGAAATAAGATCACAGGACCGTGTATAGAACCGTTTGCCAAACTGTGTGTGATTCAAAATAAGATCACACAACCGTGTCTCCAAGCCGTATAACAACTTGAGACCGTGTGGGACAAACCTACACAAAAATTAAATAGTCCACACGGTCGTGTGGTGTGACCGTGTGTGGAACACGGCCGTGTGACAGCCTGTGTCCTAGGCCGTGTAAACCTAAAATAGCTTCCAAAATAAGGCAAAACAATACCAATTCCTTAGGTGCAAATCCTAACCAAAATCAACCATTAACATGCCTTTAAAACACATCCAAACAAGCTTAAAACATGCTAAAATATTCAACTTAAGTGTCTAACCAATATGCCTTCATTGGCACCACAACTTAAACATATATAATAATCTTACTCAACAAAGGCATAATCAACATGTTATACTCATTCAATCATCACTAAAGTTTCAACTACCATACATCAAATCCATTCATTTATATCATCCTCTAATAGCCCAAAAAACCATTCCAAAACCATAACTAGACAAAACTAAAATGACCATTTTTAAACCTATTCACAAGTAAAACACCAAAACCATCTATCACTTTGTTTCACCAATCACTAAAACATGCCTACTATTCAAATGGTTCAAACCATCATTTTACAAACATATTCAACAAGATACTTCAACCATTTACATATCATGCACCACAAATTCAACATGAAACATAAAACATAACATCACATAGCAAATTTAACATAATCACACATTCAAGTAGAACTTAGAATGAGACAACTCCAAAACCTTATCTAAATGCCACCAACCCAAAAACTAAATCAAAAACTACCGAAATAGGAGCTTGATAGTGTGAGCCCTGAAGTTGATCCATCTACCCAGTTTTGTAAAACCTTAACTACAGGAAATAAAAACAAAACGAGTAAGCTTAAGAAGCTTAGTAAGTTCGTAGCTAAATTACAAACCAACTTACCTCAATTAACAACTGAATACAAAAGAACTTAAATTATTTAACCCTGACAACCATTTACAAGATCACAGAGCATTACTACTGAATCATTTAATTATATAATTGACATCTCACCATGGTTCATACCAAATCAATTCATACATAAAAACATCCTATTTTTTATCATGTGAGCACCATATGGTAATAAACTAATATGATCATATTTAATACCACATTATAATGATTATAATCCGGATTTTTCAAATAGCTCAAATCTTAATTACATAAATTCATAGCCCGATGAACTAAAGAAACAAGAATCGAATACTCGGAATTCCCAAAACACACAGCAGAGTGCAATTTCGTACAAGTGCACGTCCTAACCCTATTGGCATGCCGATTGTATCCTAATTGTTTACTACGTTCAAATGGGCATTTTAATTAAACTCACCACATTAACAAATTAGAGGCACTTCCACAATATCCTTACACATACTATATATCCATTACATCCATTCCGATATCATATAACTCATATTTCACAACCATTTCTCAACTTCCAAATATGTATACTTTTACTTTATACCTATTTATAAAAAATTCATAATTAAAATTCCATTACCAAATATTCAATCACATTTCAAATTTAAACAAATACAAAAAAACATAATTTATTAACATATATACTTATTCATTAATGCTATGAACTTACCTAGACTATGCTATTGGTTGACTCGTAGGGACTAATCTACGATTTTCCCTTTTCCTCAGTTATCCTCCGTACGATTCAATTCTTGATCTATATGGTGATAAATTCAATTCATCAATTTCAAATACATTATCAAACTTATTTCTATGCATATGCCCCTTAAATTTCATTTCTTACAAATTTTCCATAAGCTTTTACATTTTATTCAATTTAGTCCCAAAACCAAAAAATTTCAAATTAGCACAATTTCACCAATTTTCAAGCTAGCTGAATTTTCATACAAACTATTACATCCCATAATTATTCAGAAATCATAAGAATTTCATGTCAAATTTTATATTTAATCATTTCAATCCTTTAACTAAAACTAACTAAAATCACTTTACAAAATAGTCCTAATAAACAACCAAAACTACAAATTCATCATTTAACACAAAAACACCTAGAATTCATCAATGGTAAATTTTAAAACCTTTAAAAGTTTTACAAAGTAGTCCTTGTATTTGCTAGATTACACTACAACAATCTCAAAAACATAAAATTCACCAAAAATGGATTAAGAATTCATACTATGCAAGAGACACTCAACAGTCGAACCTTCAAAACCCTCCCATGGTGTTTTTCATTAATTTTTTTGGTGGAAAACATGTTAAGGAAAATGATGTTCATTTTATTTTATTTTTACTTAAGTTTTAATTACTTAATTATTATTTTAACCTTTAATAAAACATACATTTTAACTAAAATCTAGCCTTAAACTGTCCCACTATATAAAAATGCTATATTTGTCCTATAAATCCTTCCACTTATGTTAATAATCCATTTAATCATTAAAATTCAATAGCGATTAAATTTTACATCTTTTATGATTTAGTCCTTTTCTTTAATTAAAAAATAAAATAATAAAACTTTTGAACCAAAATTTCACATACGAATATAATAACTCTGTAAATTTTTAATAAAAATATACGAACTTGGTTTTCAAATTTGAGGTCTCGATACCTCATTTTACAAAACCACTTGACTTTCGGGACAAACCATTTATCTTTACTATTTGTTCAATAAGTTAAAATTTATCATATCAAAATTTAATTTATAACTATAGTTGACTCATATAAATTAAATAATAATTATTCTGGACTTACTAGTCAGACTTGTGGTCCTGAAACACTGTTTCTGACACCATTGAAAAATGAGATGTTACAACTCTCCCCCTTAGAAAATTTCGTCCTTAAAATTTCTTACCTGAAAAAAGGTTTCGATATTGTGTTCTGATAGATTCTTTTGTTTCCCACGTAGCTTCCTCTACTACATGTTGATGCCATAATATTTTAACCAGTGATACACGTTTATTTCGCAACTCTTTCACTTCTCGGGCTAAAATTCTAACTGGTTCTTCGCTATAAGTCAGATCGGGCTATAATTCAATCTCATCCATAGACAATACATGTGATGGATCGAAACAATAGTGACGAATCATTGAAACAAGAAAAACATTATGCATTCTGTCAAGTTCTGTAGGTAATGCTAAACGATAAGCTACCGGTCCGATTCTTTCTAAAATTTCATACAGTCCAATGAATCTCGGACTGAATTTTCCCTTTCTACCAAAACGCAACACTTTCCTTGTAACAGGCCGATTCAGGGCCTAGTCGAAATAGTGGTGCGAGACCACAAATATGAGTTAGTAAATTGAGTTCTTAAGGTTTATGACATGTTTGCATGATAGTATTAAAGTTCCATGCAGAAATTTTTTGAAATTGACATGGAATGATCAAATAGGACTAAATTGCAAAAGTTGCAAAATATGAGTTTCTAGAAGTTTTTTGTATGAAATAGCTTTAGAATATTAATTAGAAGTCCTTAAATAGCAATTTTCCCAAATTATAAGTTTTGGACAAAAATGGACATGAGTTAGTAAATTGTAAATTTTTAAAGAGAAGGGCATTTTGGTCATTTACCAATTAAATGATTAAAATGGGAAAAAGATGATAAAAATTTCATTCATCTTCTTCCTTGTGCTGAAAATTGGGATAATCCATAGCTAGGGTTCTTCAAATTTTTGAAGCTTGCAAGTAAGTCATCCTAGCCCCGTTTTTAATATTCTTCGTATTTTTGGAGTCCTCGTATTATGAATTAGCTATTTTTAGCTATAAGATGAGCTAAGAAGCATGTTCAAAAATCTACCCATGTGTATCATGCATGTAAAATGATATTTTATGGAATATTAAGGGAGTTTGGTGTTAGATAAACATCTTTTCCTTAGTGAATTTCATGAAAAATGATAGTATGGACTAATTTGTAATAGTTATGAAATTGGTCATACCTATTAGAAATAGTGAGAATTGATGATTGTTATAGTAGAGAAAATGAATCGGCTAAACATGATGTTTAAGAAAGTTGAATGAGAATTATTTTACGAGCCTAGGGGAAAAAGTGCAAATATGAGAAAGTTTAGGGGCAAAATAGTAATTTTGCCAAAGTATGAGTTAAGAGTCAATTTAGTCAATATGAGTATTAAATGATCTAATTATTATTATAGATCAAGAAAAATGAAGCCCGGATCGAAACCGAGGCAAGAACAAAGTCGAGGACTAAATTGCATAATCTAAATACATTTTGTATATTGAGGTAAGTTTGTATGATTTCTAAGCTTTATGATTATTATCATTGAATTGCTTAGTATAATGTACATTATTACCATAGAAATGCTTATTGCTATGTTAAATAAAGAAATTAATGAGATTAAGCATGAGAAAGTCCCGATTGAAGTTGAATTACTTAGGATACTCGATCTACCACACGAGATAAGAAAGTCCGTATAAGACCAAGCCAAGGCATGGCATCGGCAATCAAGCAAGTTATCATGTAAGTCCAAGACAAGTCTTGGCATTGAAGAGTTATTATGAGATGAAGACCCATGTAAGCCCAAGCCAAAGCATGGCATTTGTGAGTCTCCAAGCAAAGATGTCATGTAAGTCCAAGACAAGTCTTGGCATTGAAAAGCTATCATGAGGTAGAGATTCCATGTAAGTCCAAGCCAAGGCATGGCATTGGTGAGTAACAAGAAAGATTTCATGTAAGTCCAAGCTAAGGCTCGGCATTGACCAGTTCATGAGTAAAGATACCAAGTAAGACCATGTCAAGACATGGCGATGGTAAGTTCCCAAGGGAACACACAAGGAAGACTTTGAGTAAGTCCATGTCAAGACATAGCATCAATACCAAGATGAGAGATCCCATGTAAGACCATATCGAGGATATGGCTTTGGCATCGAGTTATGTGGGATGAGATTCAGTATCCTCGGTTATTCATAGAAATTCATTGGGCAAGAGAGTAAAGCTCAAATGATATAGTAAGAAAGTTAAGTAAGTAAAGTTATTATCAAGTTATGCTAGTTAAGAGTATTATTCATGATATGAATGATGAAGTTGAGATTATACTTATCATAGTAAAGTATACTGATCTATGTGATCAAGTGATACAGTATATATTGTTTACCGTCATTTGAGCATGAGAATAGTAAGTACCATGAGATATGTAAGAATCAGTAAGAGTAAGTAAGCTTGAATACTTGAGATTCATAATGCCATTGTTTATGATGAATGGTTAATGTTAAGCAAATATATTGCTATGAGAATTACATGCAAACTTACTAAGCTAAATGCTTACGTCCTTTATTCTTTCTTTCCATGTAGTCCCGCCTAGCTAATCTCGTGAATCATCATCACCGGAGTTCAGAGCACACTATCAATCGCTATTTTGGTATAGCCAAGTTGTTTATATTAAGTATGGTATGTATAGGAAACATTTCATTTTGAGTTATGTTTTAAAACTAGCCAAAGTGTTGGCTATCAAGCTTAGTATTCTTTTTGTATATGGCCAAAGAGATGAGTCATGAATGATTAAGTATGTATGTATTAATCTATCAATGAAGTATGCATCCTTGTTCATGTTAGATGTAATACTTGAGTTGCTGAATTGAGCATGAGTTTGGTCTTGATTTTAGGGTGGCAATTGGCTTGGTAAATAGCCTCTAAGTGCCCACACGGATGGACACACGGGCTTGTGTCTAGGCCGTGTGCACCCTGCACCTTTGTATCTTAAGTCACAATAGACCACGGACTAGCTACACAGGCGTGTGCCTTGGCCGTGGGGCATTGGCAGAATGCTGGGGATTTAGGCACGGTTTGGGGCCACGGGCGTGTCCAGGCCGTGTGTAATTTACCAGTATCCACCACGGGTGAAAGACACGGGTATGTTTTAGGGGTGCATGGGCGTGTCCCAAGTCACATGGATGAGTGACCCCTGTTCGAGAGAAAGTTCCCAGATGAGTTCCAAAAGTTTCGGGACGTAAGTCTGAGGCCTCGTAGGCCCATAAAATATCTGAATTGAATAAGAAAGAGAAGTTTTTAATTCGGAACAAAATTTTTATAGCCCGTAAGTACATGTTTAAGTGAGTTCAAGCATGGTAATGTCTCGTATCTAGTCTTAGTCTCAGACTCGGGTATGGGGTGTTACATTTAGTGGTATCAGAGCTACGATTTAGTCAGTTCTAGGACTAACGTAGCATGAGCACGAGTCTAGCTATACATGCCATACGTAAGAATGTTTTTATAATGATAGTGTGACGACTCCTGACGACTTAAATTATGTTTATACATTTAGTAAATGGATCCCGATAGAGCTGTGGTGGATGATGTGGAAAGTAACGCGCCGGCTCCCGTTGAAGGGACGGTGCCGAAGGAGAACGAGAATAGACCCACTACGGTGAGTCAAGGAGGAGGAGAAGAGGCTAGAGAAGCCTTCCTCCATATGATGAATACCTGGTATACGGAGTTCGTTCGTACGAACCCGAATGCACTACCCCCTCCACCCCCACCTATTCCTCAACCTATCCCAATAGCCCCTCAAGTAGTAGAGGTGGTAAGAGGAGAAAAGCCTCCGGTTGATAGGATTAGGAAACATGGGGCAGAAGAATTTCGGGCAAGAAAATATGATGATCCGAAAAAGGCTGAGTTCTGGATAGAAAATACTATCAGGGTATTTAATGAGTTGTCATGCACATCTGAGGAATGCATGAAGTGTGTAGTCTCTCTTTTAAGAGATTCTCGCTTATCAATGGTGGAACACATTGGTGTCTGCAATGGTACCGAGGAAAAGGTCACATGGGAATTCTTCCAAGAAGAGTTCAAGAAAAAGTATATCATCAAAGGTTCGTAGACCGTAAAGAAAGGAATTTCTAGAGTTAAAGCAAGGCAAGATGTCCAGGGATCGATTATGAGCGTGAGTTTGTACGGCTCAAAGAATACGCTCAAGAATGCGTGTCCACCGAGGCCATCATGAGTAAGAGATTTGAAGATGGGCTAAATGAGGACATCAAATTGTTTGTTCTTGTCCTAGAACTAAAGGAATCCGTTGTGCTAGTAGAGAGGGCTTGTAAATCCAAGAACTAGTAAAGGAGAAGAGAAATCAAAAATAGAGTCCGCGACTCTAAAAGAGACAATGGAATAAGTCATTCCAATCCTCATCCAAGAAGTCAAGAGATTTCTCCACCCGATCGGCTACTTCCACTGGGTTTTCAAGGAAGGACAAGAGTAAGCGATTCGGGAAGTAAGGCACTGACGACCTCGCTTTGCTAGTGTGGGAACATCCGATTGGATAGACCCGAATGCCCATAGTGTGGAAGACGCTCATCTTGGAGAATGTCGAGCACATGAAAATGAATGTTTCGGATGTGGTTCCCGGGACCACTACATAAAAGATTGTCCAGAGACAATGAAAGAAGATAGAGCTCGTAACACGAGATCCGGGAGTGTGGTCGAGAGGAAGATCGCAGAGGAACCCGGAAGTGGGGCAAGTGGAAGAGGTAACCCTAGAGAGCAGTGCCAAAGACCCGAGGGTAGGCGCGCTGCAGGACTTATGCCATTCGCGCCGCGAAGAGGCATCTTCTCCCGATGTTATTACGGTACCTTTTCTCTTTATGATATCAAAGTTATTACTTTAATAGATCCCGGATCCACACACTCTTACATTTGTATGAAACTAGTATCCAAAGATGAATATGCCTATAAATTCCACGGCAATTTACGATTAAGGTGTCTAATCCTTTAGGCAAGAGTGTGTTAGTTGATGAAGTATGTAAGGATTGTCCATTAATGATTAGAGGTCATTACTTTAAAGCAAATCTTATGTTGCTACCATTTAATGAGTTTGACATCATTCTTGGTATGGACTCGTTGATCGCCCATGATGTAATAGTAAATTGTGGGAAAAAGTACATTGAGATGAAATGTGAGAATGGGGACATTCTCCATGTAAAATCGGATGAACAAGGTAGGCCACCGCAAATGATTTCTCATATGACGGCACGAGAGATACATAAGAAAGTGGTACGAGGCATATTTGGCCTTTGTGATGAATAATAAAGAAACAGAGTTAAAGATTGAGTCAGTACCGATAGTATGTGAGTACGTGGATGTTTTTCCCGAAGAATTACTAAGACTACCCCAAGAAGAGAGATTGAGTTCGGCATTGAACGGCTCCTGTCTTGTACCAATATCTATTACTCCTCACGAATGGCTCCAACGGAGTTGAGAGAGTTGAAGTCACAGTTGCAAGAGTTGACAGATAAAGGTTTTGCGAGATCAAGTTATTCTCCATGGGGTGCTCTGGTTTATTTGTGAAAAAGAAAGATGGCATTGTACATTCCAAATAATCTTTAGAAAAATCTGATATCTCTCTCGTAACTGTTTTCTACTCGCTAAGTCATTCCCATCTCTGATCACATTAATAATTATTCCACCACTAAACTCTTTAGTTCCCTACTTGTGAGCTTATTCAATGTAAATCTCGTGAACTTTGTCATATAACACTATACCGGTAAGGGGGTGAAGATTGTAAAGCCTTTAAATTTCTGACTCTCATACATACACGCATATAGCATAGCATTCAATACCAACACAATATCATGTACTTTGATTACACATCTCTAGGTTTCTACTAATCATGAACACATTTTCAAATATCTTAGCAACACATTCAGCATTATCACATATGATATCAACCAATCGTAATAAGCTTATCTCAAAACAATTTTTTCATGTTATTCACTGCAAAAAGTCACTCTGATTTATCGAATTGCAATGATCAATCAGAACGATAACATTTTATCCATATTCCTCAACTTATGGTTAATCCATTGTATCCATTAACACATATATATCATCGCAAATCATAGAGAATCAATTCAGGAAAATCAATATATTCACTAAGTTACACGAACTTACTTAACCCCTTTCAGCATTATCGATGGTAGCTCGGTCGGAAAGCATCCCTGCTTTAACCAAAATAAATCTCATCGAAGTCGGGAGATATCACACTATCACAGTTCACTTATGGCATGTATAGCTAGACTCGCATACGCTACATTAGTCCGAGAATCGACTAAACCATAGCTCTGATACCACTAAATTGTAACACTCCTTACCCATATTCGATGCCGGAATATGGTACGAGGCATTACTGGGACACATACACTTGTAAACGTATTAAACCGAGTCATAAAGTTTCATCCAAATTAAAAATTTTCAAATTTTTATCTTTGAGTCCCTAAATAGGGCCTACGAGGCCCAATACATACTTTGGAAGCGGTTTGGGACTAAACCGAGAACTTTGGAAAATTTCACAAAACTTAGGAATTTTTTCTTCAAAACAGGGTCACACTCAATATGCATCCTCAACAACTCTTATACTGTAACACCCCTTACCCGTATCTTACGCAGGAACCAGGCACGAGGAATTACCGGACTCGACTCACTTGGTCATACAACCTTGGGTTATCCCAAAATCTATTCTAAATTTAAAACTTTTCTATTCTCATATCTAACATCCTTATAATGGGCCTACAGGGTCCTAAACATACTTCCGGAAGGTTTCGAAAATAAATCGGAAACTTTTACACGTTTAGAAAAAACATTTACCTAAACAGTGGCCACACGCTTGTGGGGTAGATGACACGCTCGTGTATCATCTCACACACCCGTGTTCGACGCCCGTGGTCGACACTGACTTGAGTCGCACGACCTGGACACACACCCGTATGGCTGGTCCGTGGTCACCTCTGATTAATTCACACGGCCTTGGCACGCCCGTCTGCTTCAACCGTGTGACAATTCAAATTCCAATTTCAAGATGCAAACTTCACACGGCCTGGGCACACGCCCATGAACTAGCCGTATGTCACACACGGCCTAGACACACGCCCGTGTGCCTACCCATGTGGACAGGAACAAGGCTATTTGCCAAGCTTTTTGCACCCCTCTAGCTCACATCTCATGAATCCATTCAACATATCAATAAACAACTCATAATTGCAATATGAACTTCCATGAATAATTTCATATTTTCATAATGATACGGTAAGCCATCAGCCGTGGCAATATACAAAATAGTTATCCTAATAAGGGGCCAACACACTTTTGGCCAAAATAACACAATAATCCAACTAGTCTAGCCCCTATACATTCCATATACAAAATCACTAAGTCTAGATATACCGAGGTGAGCTAATAGTGTGGGCGATCTTCTGATTATTCTCGTATCCCGGCTCGGCTCTTTAATCTCTATAAAACAAGGGAAAAAGAGAATGGGAGTAAGATTTAAGCTTAGTAAGTTTACATGTAAACAATATAACATTATAGTAGGTGCTAAACAAGTATATAGCATCACATACTAATCAAGAAACAATCCATATTCATAATCATGCTTACTCATTCCTTCCAATCTCACATTCCAAACATATCACAAGCTTAATGCATACATTCATCAGTATGCTTCCCTGCATTTAACACCACAACGTCATATAATACAACACATCATAATCTCATAATCAACTACTCATAACCAAATTACTCGGTAGGTTCGCACTTAGCCCACCATCAGTCTTTATTAGGGTGGTATCGTACATAGCCCACCGAAATGATAATTACGGTGGTATCGCACATAGCCCACCAATTAATAAATAAACGATGGTATCGCACATAGCCCATCGTAATTAAGTAATGTGGTGGTATCGCACTCAGCCCACCGTCAAGCATTGCCATTATACATTCACATATCTATTTCGTAATTTATATGACAATTATTCAATAACTACCACATTCAATCCATTTGAACCGTTCAGATTCTCAATCAATCTATACACTAATTATCAACAACAATGTATATATATAAATGCATTGTTTACACATAAACTTACCTCGGTGCAAAACGTGTTAACTAACGGTTTAATCCGTCACCTTGCCTTTTCCACGGTCAAGGTTGATTCCGCGCTCTTCTTGATCTATAACAATGAAATTCATTCATTTAGATCATTTTATGATCATAATACATCAAAATCTACACTTACGCAAAAATGACCATTTTGCCCTCGTACTATGGCAAAATTACGATTTTGCCCCTAGGCTCGTAAGTTATTTTTCAACACATTTTCTCAATAAATAAGCTTAGCTGAACATTTATTTCTCTTACAACTACTCATCATTCTCACCATTTCATGCATTTATGACACAAATTCATTCTTTGCATTTAAGTCCTATTTAGGTGTTTTCATGCTAACACCTTTCACAAAAGTTGTTTCTTACCTCCCTAACATTCATTTTCTTCCATAAAAACTCAGCTAACAACATAACTACTCTCATGGCAAGTCCCTAGACTTTCAACCATATCTCAAATTAGTTCCCTCATTAGCTAGCTTAAGCTTTGGGGACTCCAAAAGTACAAAACCATTAGGAAAAACATCAAAATCACTTACTTGCTAGGGAATATGTTGGCTAAAAGTTCTGAGCTTCAAAACCCCTATTTCTCTTCAATTTTCAGTGGATGGAGGTGGAGGAATAGTGAAAAGATGATAACATATTTATTCATCTTATTTTATTCATTTTTATCACCTAATATCCACCAAATTTGACCAACATTAAAATCTTGTCTCCCTAGCTCCTATATGGCCGGCCATCACTAGATAAATGGCCTAATTGCACTTTAAAAACCTCCAAATTACATTCTATAGCTATTAGGTACCTCTACCTTATAAAATAGAACTTTCGCACTTTATGCGATTTAGTCCTTTTTCACAATTAAACATGCTATCACTCAAATTAATGCACCAAAATTTTCACATAGCCTTATAATAATACCATAACACATAAAATAGCATCAAAATAATTTTCCTCAACTTCGGTTTAGCGGTCCCGAAACCACTGTTCCGACTAGCCCCTAAATCGGGCTGTTACATATACATGCATAATTATAACTAATTACCATACCATACCATTGAGCCAAACTTAGCCAATCGACATCAAGACTACTAGCACATTCAACCATTAGGTATTTAGGCCATAACCCACAACTCATCATGTATCATGCAAACACAGCTCACATCACAAGACATTGGCATATAAATAATTTATATAGGCTTACAATCAATTAGCCAATATAAGCCAATTAGCATGGCTACATACTACAATAACCTTTAACCATTACAAGCCAATACATTTGGCCAAAAAATAATAACACATACACAAAATGACTAAGTCCCTATACATGCCATAGACTTAAATAACATGAAGGCATTGATACCAGTCAAAAGCTTGATAGTGTGATAGAATCTCTGACAATCTCCAACCCGAGCTAGCCTCTGTGACACTATAGGAAAAAGGAAAGGAAGGGGGTAAGCTATATAGCTTAGTAAGTTAGCATGTAAATAATAAGCAATTAATTAATGTAACACCCCTTACCCGGGTTCTACGCCGGGAACTGGACCTGAGGCGTTACCGAACTCAAACCGCTTAATCGCCACTTAGGCTCAACGTCACTACTCGCTATAACCTCATTCTCGACTTACGAGGCCTCACTCATACACACGAGGGCTCTCGAGGCTAATCCGGAACTTTTACGATCCTTAAAATTTTTCTCTTTTATACAGGTCTCACACGCCCGTGCAAGATTAGACATGCTCGTGCATGAGCACACACGCCCATGTTCCCAAACCGTGCCTAAAAACCCAAGCATTCTGCCAAATGCCCCACGGCCATGGCACGCCCGTGCTCCCCAACCGTGGTGAACACTGACTTCCCTCGCATGGCCTAGAGTCTAGACACACGCCCGTGTGGCTAGCCCGTGGCCAACACTGATGAATCCCACACGCCCTAGGCACACGCCCGTATGACTAGTCCGTGGTCTATTCTATTTTCAAATATTAACATGCAGGGGACGCACGGCCACAGCACACGCCCGTGGGCTGACCATGTGTCACACATGGTCTAGACACACGCCCGTGTGTCTACCCACATGGTCAAGAACAAGACTAAGTGTCAAGTTCTTTTCACCCTTTTAAGATACACAACATATACTCATCTAACACCATCATAATAAACTCAAATTGAAGTGCATTCTCACATAGAAAACTACATCTTTATTTCATATAATGTAATAGCCAACAACCATGGCATTATACAAAATAAGCTATCCATCTAAAGGCCAACACATCTTAGCCATTTAAAACAAAATTTACTAACTTATCTAGCCCCTATACATGCCATATACAAAACATTAAGTTTCATGTACCAAAGTGTGCTGATATGTGGGCTATCTTCTGATGATCCTCGTATCTCGATTCAACGCTTTTAATCTATAAGACAAGGGAAAAGAAAGAGAGTAAGCTTTGAGCTTTGTAAGTTTACACATAAACAAATAAGCAACATAGTATAAGCTAAGCAACTATTAGCATTATACCAACAAGTAATTCACAACTATGCTTACTCTTTCTATCCCTTATCACATTTCCAACACATCATGAGTCACATGCTCATAATTATTGGAATGCACCCCTGCATTCAATATCATATTTACACAATATACAACACGTCATTATTGCTCAATAATGCATCCACATAGCTAACTCACATAGCTAATCCACACAGCTAATCCACATATCTTATCCACATATCTATTACACACAGCTAATATACACAATTAATCCACACAGCCAATATCTCGGTGGTTTCGCACTTAGCACACCATAATCAATTTATAAGGTGGTATCGCACTTAGCCTACCACAAAGGTAATCATCGTGATCTCGCACATAGCCACTAAATGATATACCTAACGATAGCATCGCACGTAGCCAGCTCATAGTCAATATGCATTTGGATGGTATCACACTTAGCCCACCATCTAGCATTATCACAACACATGCACAAGTCTATTTACCCAATTATTCATCCATTCACATCTATATTACATTCATTCTACTTTAACCACATAGGTCCCCAATCATTCTCATTCATTCTCATCCATGCTACACCCTAGCTAGCATTTACAAATTGTAAGTATGAATGCATTGTTTATGCATAGACTTACCTCGATACTCAAAAGTATTGAAATGTGCAATTTAGTCCACCACCTTGCTTTTGCCTCGGTTTCGATCCAGGCTTCGTCTTTCTCGATCTATAATGAATAAATCAGCTTATTCAATACACACATTGACTAAATTGACCCACATCTCATACTTTAGCAAAATTACTATTTTGCCCCTAAACTTTTTCATATTTACACTTTAGTCCCAAAGGCTCGTAAAGTGATTTTTATTCAACTTTCTAGCCTTTCATGCTTAGCCGAACCACTTACTAACCTAAATCATTCAACAATTCTCACTAAATCACCCATGTATGACCAAACTTAAGATTTTCACAACTAAGTCCCTACATGCATTTTCATGGAAAATCACTTAGCAAAAGATGTTTCTACTACATCAAGCTTTCATATTCTTCCATAAAACATCAAAATACATGCATGTCATACATATGTACATTTTTGAACATCCATAATAGCTCACCAAATAGCTATAAATAGCTTACTCATGCTACTAGGACTTCAAAAATACGAAGAATATCAAAAATCGGGCTTAGGAGCACTTACTAGCAAGCTTGAAAAATTGAAAGAACCCTAACAATGGCTTCACAAATTTTCGGCAGCTATGGGAAGAAGATGAATGAATTTCAATCATCTTTTCACCTATTTTAATCACTTAATTGATAAATGACCAAAATGCCCTTTTGATAAACTTTCAATTTTAACTCATCCATGCCCATTTTTGTCCAAAAATTAGAATTTGGATAAATTGCTATTTAAGGACCTCTAATTAATAATCTAAAGCTATTTCACACATATAGCTTCTAGAAACACACATTTTGCAACTTTTGCAATTTAGTCCTTTTGGACAATTCAACCACAATTTCACAAAATTGCTTCATGAAACTTTCACACTAGCATGCATACATAATATAAGCCTCAAAAACTCATTCATGACCCTCCGGTTGTGGTCTCCAACCACTATTCCGACTAGGCCCTAAATCGGGATGTTACAACTCTCCCCTTTTAGAGATTTTCGTCCCTAAATCTTACCAAGAAAGAGGTTTGGATGTTGCTCTCTCATAGCTTCTTCCATTTCCCACGTAGCCTCTTCCACACCATGTTTCTCGCCATACACTTTCACTAGTGCTATGCTCTTATTTCTCAATGTTTCACTTCTCGAGCCAAGATCTTAATTGGCTCCTCTTCATAAGGCATATCTGGTCTTATCTCAATTTCCGTTGAAGGAATCACATGTGAAGGATCGGAGCGACATCAAGCCGCAACATCGACACATGGAACACGTTATGAATCTTTTCTAACTCTACCGCAAAGCCAACCTGGTAAGCTACAAGCCCAATTGCATGCAGTAATCTCATACGGCCCTATGAACCTTGGACTCAATTTCCCTTTTCACAAAATGTCATAATCTTCTTCCACGGCGATACTTTCAAAAATGCTTTGTCGCCTACCTCAAACTCAATTTCTTTTCTTTTCAAATCTGCAGACGACTTACGCCGGTCGGCGACTTTTCGGACTATTACGGATTACTTTCACTGTCTCTTCGGTCTCTTTTACTAGATCGACCCCATGGATCCGCTTCTCGCTAAGCTCGGTCCAATACAAAGGAGTCCGACACTTACGACCATACAAAGCCTCATACGGTGCCATCCGTATACTCGACTGATAACTATTGTTATTGGCAAATTCGACCAAAGGTAGATATCTCTCCCAACTACCTTCGAATTCTAACACACAACATCGAAGCATATCTTCAAGAACTTGAACTACTCTTTTAGACTGACCATCGGATTGCGTATGGAACGCAGTACTAAAATTCAATCTCGTACCCATGGCCTCTTGTAACTTCTTCCAAAATCTCGAAGCGAACCTCGGATCTCTATCCGATATAATAGACATAGGTACACCATGTAATCTCACTATCTCTGCCACGTACAACTCAGCTAACTTATCCAGTGAATAATCAACACGTACTGGAATAAAGTGAGCTTACTTCGTCAATCTATCCACAACAACCCACACAGCATCTCTCTTTATCGGAGTCGTCAGCAACCCCGTTACAAAATCCATGGTAACCCGATCCCACTTCCATTCGGGAACCATCACTGGCTGAAGTAATCCCGAAGGCACTTGATGCTCAGCTTTCACTTGTTGGTAAATCAGACACTTAGTCACAAACTCTGAAATATCTCTTTTCATACCCGGCCACCAATACAACTTCCTCAAATCGTTGTACATTTTCGTACTGCCTGGATGTACTGACAAGCATCCAATGTGGGCCTCATACAAAACCTTCCGAATCAACTCCTCATTTTTAGCAACACAAATTCTGTCACGATACATCAGACAACCATTCAAATCCACTCGAAAATCAGAATCACTTTCTGATCCGCACTTAGCTATCTTAGCTTGCATCTCGCTGTCATTTCTCTGAGCCTCAGTTATTTGTTGAACAAATAGTGGCCTAGCTCTCAACTCTGCCAAAATAGCACCATCATCAGACAATGCTAAACTCGCTCTCATAACTCTTAGAGCATACAGGGATTTCCTACTTAAGGCATCCGCAACCACATTCGCTTTTCCCGGGTGGTAATCAATAACTAACTCATAGTCTTTCAACAACTCAAGCCACCGTCTCTATCTCAGATTCAGATCCTTCTGATCCATCAAATACTTTAAACTCTTGTGATCCGTAAAGATTCGGCACTTTTCACCATACAAATAATGTCGCCAATTCTTTAACGCAAACACAATCGCAGCCAACTCCAAATCGTGAGTCGGATAATTCTTCTCGTGCGGTTTTAACTGCCTCGAGGCGTAAGCGACTACCTTACCCTCTTGCATCAACACGCAACCGAGGCCATTAAACGATGCATCACTATATACCACGAACTCCTTCCACGATTCTAGTTGAACCAAAACCGGTGCCTCAGTCAACATTGTTTTCAGTCTCTCGAAGCTCTGTTGACATGTCTCAGTCCATTCAAACTTGACATATTTATGCAACAGTTTCGTCATCGGGGTAGCAATCACAGAGAACCCCTTTATGAAACGTCTGTAATATCCCGCTAATCCCAAGAAACTTCAGATTTCTGACACGTTCCTTGGTGGTTTCCAATCCATAACAGCCGATATCTTACTCGGGTCAACTCTGACACCATCACCTGACACCATGTGTCCTAGGAATTCGACCTCTCGGAGCCAAAACTCACTCTTGCTAAACTTAGCATACAACTGCTTATCTCTCAAAGTTTGCAAGACAATTATCAAGTGCTCTTCATGATTGTTCTCATCCCGAGAATAGATCAATATGTCATCAATAAAGACAACCACAAACTTGCCCACATATGGTCTGAAAATACGGTTCATCAGATCCATAAAAATCGCAGGTGCATTCGTCAAACCAAATGGCATAACCAAAAATTCATAATGGCCATACCTTGTCCGAAACACAGTTTTCAACACATCTTGCTCTTTCACTCTGAGCTGATAATAACAAGACCTCAAGTCTATCTTGGAGAACACTGTAGCTCCCTTCAGTTGATCGAAAGGATCATCAATCCTTGGTAAAGGATACTTATTTTTAACAGTCACTTTGTTAAGCTATCTATAGTCTATACACAACCTTATAAACCCATCTTTCTTCTTCACAAACAATACCGGAGCACCCCACGGCGAGTAGCTCGGTCTTGCAAAACCCTTATCTGTCAACTCTTGTAACTAAACCTTCAGTTCTTTCAACTCTACAGGTGCCATTCTTTACGGAGCAATCGAAATAGGTGCCATTCCTGGAACCAACTCAATTCCAAACTCGACCTCTCTCACTGGAGGTAATCCGAGTAACTCTTCCGGAAACACATCTGGGTACTCACATACCACTGGCACTATTTCAAACTCTACTCCAATCTCATAAGTATTCAACACAAACGCAAGATAGGACTCACACCCTATTCTTAAACATTTCTCAGTCACTAAGGAAGAAATCATCACGGGTAAACTGTCCGATCCACCTGATTCAACCCGAACTACATCTCCACTCTCACATTTCAGTTCAATAAACTTACTACCACAGTTCACTAAGACACTATGGGTAGTCAACCAATCCATGCCTAGGATTAAATCGAACTCATCAAACGGAAACAACATCAGGTTTGCCGGAAAACAATGATTCTCAATCAACAAAGGACAATTCTTACACACTTTGTCCACTAACACATGCTTTCCTAACGGGTTTGACACCTTAATCACAATGTCCGTAGACTCAACGGTCATACTCAAACTAGATGCTAATCTCATGCAAATATAAGAGTGAGTAGACCCTGGATCTATTAAAGCAATAACAGAGGTGTCAAAGAGAGAAAAAGTACTCGTTATCACATCAGGGGAGGATGCCTCTTCGCGAGCGCGAATGGCATACGTCCTCGCAGGTGCCCAACCCTCTGGTCTCACAGCAGAGTCCTTGGACGCACCTCTACCACTAGCCCCACCTCTTGGGTTCCTTGGTGGTCTACCCCTCGTAGACACATCACTACGTCTCACTTCTTGCCTCTCTTCCTTATCATCCCTCTCGGGACACTTACGGATAAAGTGGTCAGGGGAACCACATTTGTAACATTTCTGACTATTTCCCCAACACTCTCCGGTGTGATACCTACCACAACTTGGACACTCCAGTTTACTCTTTGTATTGCCCACACTTTCTATCGAGGGGGCTCGGGCTCTCGAACCCTGACGAGTATTGTCCAAGTCTCGATGCGAATATCCCACTGAGGCTGACGTTCGAGGATTCATTTCCTTGGATCTTTTCGACTGGGCTTTATACGACTTGCCCATCGGTCTCTTTCTCGCATCTAGGGCTTCACTCACAACCCTCCTCTTATCTGAACTCAACTCTTCGGCCTTACTTGCCCTCTCAACTAATACCACAAATTCTTTCAACTCCAAAATGCCAACTAGGAGTTTGATATCCTCATTCAGCCCATCTTCGAACCTCTTGCAAAAGATGGTCTCTGTCGACACACATTCTTGAGCGTATTTGCTAAGCCTAACAAACTCATGCTCGTATTCACTCATCACATCCTTCCTTGCTTCACTCAAGGAATTCTTTCATTTTTCTACAAGAAACCTCACGGCTTATGTACTTCTTCTTCGGAACTCTTCCGAGAAAGAAGTCCCACGTTACCCGCTCTCGAGACCACTAATGTCAGCGTCTTCCACCAATGGTATGCCGAGTCTCTCAGCAAAGATACGGCACACTTCAAACTTTCCTCAGGTGTACATGAGAGCTCATCGAACACCCTCATCGAGTTTTCCAACAAGAACTTCGCCCTCTCAGGGTCTTCATCTATCTTAGCTCTAAACTCCTCAGCCTCGTGTTTCCTAATCTTATCCACCGGGGGTTTCGATATCCTCACTACATCCATACCTTGAGGAGCCGAAAGATTTGGCTGAGGTATAGGAGGAGGTGGAGGAGGTTGAGCATTAGGGTTCGCTCGGACATAATCCGAGTACCAATTACTCATCATATGGAGAAAGGCTTTTCGTGCCTCTTCCCCTTGACCCCTCGCCTTGGGTCCACTTTGCACCGGCACGGTTCCTTGCGCAGGAGCCAGCGCATTACTAGCTGCTTCATCAGCAGTCAATGGATCGGAATCAATATTCTATATAAAACAAGATTTAAAATCATCAGAAACCACCACACTATCATCGTACACTTATGGCATGTATAGCTAGACTCTTACACCCGCTACGGTAGTCCTAGAACCGACTAAACCATAGCTCTGATACCACTAAATGTAACACCCCTTACCCAGGTTCTACACCGGGAATCGGGCCTGAGGCGTTACCGAACTCAAACCGCTTAATCGCCATTTAGGCTCAACGTCATTACTCGCTATAACCTCATTCTCGACTTACGAGGCCTCACTCATACACACAAGGGCTCTCGAGACTAATCTGAAACTTTTACGATCCTTAAAATTTTTCTCTTTTATACAGAGTCTCACACGCGGTGCAAGATTAGACACGCCTGCGTGCATGAGCACACACACCCATGTTCCCGCATCGTGCCTAAAAACCCAAGCATTCTCGCCAAATGCCCCACGGCCATGGCACGCCCGCGTCCCCCAACCGTGGTGAACACCGACTTCCCTCGCCGGGCCTAGAGTCTGAGACACACGCCCGTGTGGCTGGCTGTGTGGCAACACTCGATGAATCCCACACGCCCTAGGCACACGCGCTGTGTGACTAGTCCGTGGTCTATTCTGCTTTCAAATATTAACACGCGGGGGCCGACGGCCACAAAGACACGCCCGTGGGCTGACCGTGTGTCACACATGGTCTAGACACACGCCTGTGTGTCTACCAACATGGTCAAGAACAAGACTAAGTGTCAAGTTCTTTTAACCCTTCTAACATACACAACATATACTCATCTAACACCATCATAATCAACTCAAATTGAAGTGCATTCTCACATAGAAAACTACATCTTTCGTTCATATAATGTAATAGCCAACAACCATGGCATTATACAAAATAAGCTATCCATCTAAAGGCCAACACATCTTAGCTATTTACAACAAAATTTACTAACTTATCTAGCCCCTATACATGCCATATGCAAAACATTAAGTTTCATGTACCAAAGTGTGCTGATATGTGGGCTATTTTCTTGATGATCCTCGTATCTCGATTCAACGCTTTTAATCTATAAGACAAGGGAAAAGAAAGAGAGTAAGCTTTGAGCTTAGTAAGTTTACACATAAACAAATAAGCAACATAGTATAAGCTAAGCAACTATTAGCATTATACCAACAAGTAATTCACAACTATGCTTACTCTTTCTATCCCTTACCACATTTCCAACACATCATGAGTCACATGCTCATAATTATTGGAATGCACCCCTGCATTCAATATCACATTTACACAATATACAACACGTCATTATTGCTCAATAATGCATCCACATAGCTAACTCGCATAGCTAATCCACACAGCTAATCCACATATCTTATCCACACAGCTATTACACACAGCTAATATACACAATTAATCCACACAACCAATATCTCGGTGGTTTCGCACCTAGCACACCACAATCAATTTATAAGGTGGTATTGCACTTAGCCTACCACAAAGGTAATCATCGTGATCTCGCACATAGCCACTAAATGATATACCTAACGATAGCATCGCACGTAGCCAGCTCATCGTCAATATGCATTTGGATGGTATCGCACTTAGCCCACCATCTAGCATTATCACAACACATGCACAAGTCTATTTACCCAATTTTTCATCCATTCACATCTATATTACATTCATTCTACTTTAACCACATAGGTTCCCAATCATTCTCATTCATTCTCATTCATGCTACACCCTAGCTAGCATTTACAAATTGTAAGTATGAATGCATTGTTTATGCATAGACTTACCTCGATACTCAAAAGTATTGAAATGTGCAATTTAGTCCACCACCTTGCTTTTGCCTCGGTTTCGATCCGGGCTTCGTCTTTCTCGATCTATAACGAATAAATCAGCTTATTCAATACACACATTGACTAAATTGACCCACATCTCATACTTTAGCAAAATTACTATTTTGCCCCTAAACTTTCTCATATTTACACTTTAGTCCTAAAGGCTCGTAAAGTGATTTTTATTCAACTTTCTAGCCTTTCATGCTTTGCCGAACCACTTACTCAACTAAAGCATTCAACAATTCTCACTAAATCACCCATGTATGACCAAACTTAAGATTTTCACAACTAAGTCCCTACATGCATTTTCATGGAAAATCACTTAGCAAAAGATGTTTCTACTACATCAAGCTTTCATATTCTTCCATAAAACATCAAAATACATGCATGTCATACATATGTACATTTTTGAACATCCATAATAGCTCACCAAATAGCTATAAATAGCTTACTCATGCTACTAGGACTTCAAAAATACGAAGAATATCAAAAACCGGGCTTAGGAGCACTTACTAGCAAGCTTGAAAAATTGAAAGAACCCTAACAATGGCTTCTCAAATTTTCGGCAGCTATGGGAAGAAGATGAATGAATTTCTATCATCTTTTCACCTATTTTAATCACTTAATTGATAAATGACCAAAATGCCCTTTTTGATAAACTTTCAATTTTAACTCATCCATGCCCATTTTTGTCCAAAAATTAGAATTTGGATAAATTGCTATTTAAGGACCTCTAATTAATAATCTAAAGCTATTTCACACATATAGCTTCTAGAAACACACATTTTGCAACTTTTGCAATTTAGTCCTTTTGGACAATTCAACCACAATTTCACAAAATTGCTTCATGAAACTTTCACACTAGCATGCATACATAATATAAGCCTCAAAAACTCATTCATGACCCTCGGATTTGTGGTCTCAAACCACTATTTCGACTAGGCCCTAAACTGGGATGTTACAACTAATATGTTTTTATCAATCCTCACAATATGTTCTCAAGGTAATACAATCATAATTGCATAAAATTTCACTATTTACTTATGTTCATCTTAAGCTGTCTACTCAAGTCATAGTCACTAAATTATTTATATCTCGAGCTACAGAATTCCAAATTAAGATCCAAAAATTTTCCCTGAAACTAGACTCATATATCTTCTTACCATAAAATCTTCAAAATTTTTGGTTTAGCAAATAAATACAGTTTATTCTTTAAATTCTCCCCTGTTTTGCTGTCTGACAGTTCCGACCCCTCTGTACTAAAAATTAATTATCTCATTGTACAGAATTTGGATAATGTTCCCGTTAGTTTCTCTTGAAATTAGACTCATTAATAAAATTAAGCATATAACTTATAAACCATAATTATTTTTATACAATTTTTAATTATTTTCCAAAGTCGGAATAGGGGATTCAAAAATCATTCTGACCCTATCTCACAAAAATTCGAATATCACAGAATATGAAATTTTTTTGTTTACACCGTTTCTTTTACGTGAAAATAGACTCATTCAGCTTTAATTTCATATCTTATTCAACCTCTAATTTGATTTCCACCATTTTTGGTTATTTTCCAAATTCACACAACTGTTGCTGTCCAAAACTATTTTGTTGCTAAATTTACTCTTTCATAATTTCACTTACTCCATTTCATCTTACCGAAGGTTCGCTCAAATATCGAGCACATTGTTCATAAATTTTCACACTTATACCTGCACTTATCCATCACATAGTCATATTCAATTACACTTAGTCGTTACATGATCACATGTATTTTCACTTAGTCAATTTCCCGTTGAACTCATCGGAATAATAACAGATACACGGTGGCCTACACATAGTACCACCCTTGTAGCCGAAGCTATCTGGTGCACATAGTAGCCTGCACTTAGTACTACACATGTGACCAAAACCATCACTTACACCTAGTGGCCTGCACTTAGTACCACACATGTGCTCGAAGCTATCGGGTATGCATAGTAGCCTGCACTTAGTACTACACATGCGACCTATCCGTCTGGTACACGTAGTAGCCTGCACTTAGTGCTACACACGTGACCTAAAACCATCTCGTAGCTCTCTTGTACACATAGTGGCCTACACTTAGTACCACACATGTGACCTAGCTACCTCATTCGTATCTTTTCTATTCCGAAGGTTCAACTGGGAATTCTCACTTTTTAACATTTTACCAATTCATCCATAATCAATCACAATTTATAATTTACATCAAATAATTACTCCATATTCAACCATATCTCATATAATATAACAAAATATTAAAACATAAATAAAAAACGATGTATTATTTACATACAAACTTACCTCGGTGCAAAATATAGTAATTTTGCAATTTAGTCCACAATCTTTTCCTTTCCCCGATCAAGGTCGATTCCACGTCTTTCTTGATCTATAATAACACATTTGACTTATTCAATGCTCACATTATTCAAATCAGCCCAAAAAAATCCTATGGTAAAAATTACAATTTTGCCCCTAAAGTTTCACAAAATTTTGATTTTGCCCCTAGGCTCGTAAAATAATTTTTATTCAATTTCCTTGCATTTTAGGCCTAGACGAACCATTTTCATAACTATGAAAGTCCACAATTTGCACTTATTCACACACTTATACACATTTTACAACTTTTTACAAATTAGTCCTTTTTGACAATTTCACCGAAAATCACTTAGTAAAAGTCGTTTATTACACAACGAGCATTCATATTCTACCATTAAACATCAAAACACAAGCATTTATCATATGGGTAAATTTTGAAACATCAACCCTAGCTCAAATATATGGTAGAAATAGAGAGATCGTGTTACGAAGATTTTAAAAACGTAAAAATCATTAAAAACGGGGCTAGAACGGACTTACAATCGAGCTTGGAAGCTTGAAAAACCCTAGCTATGTCTTCCTCACGTGAATTTCGGCCTAGGGGTTGAATATGGACAAAAATTGGCTTTTAATTTTGTTTTTAATTCATTTTAATAACTAAATGACCAAAATGCCCTTAATGAAAAACTTTGGAAACATGCCTAACCATGTCCATTTTTGTCCACCAACTTAAAAAATGGTCTAATTACCATATAAGGACATCCAATTTAAAATTTCATAACAATTGGACACCTCTAGCATGTAGAACTCAACTTTTTCACTTTTTACAATTTAGTCCTTTTAACTAAATTGAGTGCCCAAACGTCAAAATTTTTGAATGAAATTTTCACGAAATCATTTTTTGAAATCGTAGACCATAAAAATAAATTTTCTTATGTCGAATTTGTGGTCCTGAAACCACTATTTCGACTAGGCCTAAAATCAGGCTGTTACAATCTATTCATCCTGGAAATACCAAAATGTACAATGATTTGAAGAAGTCGTATTGGTGGTTGGGTATGAAACGAGATATTTCTGAATTTTTATCGAAGTGTTTGAATTTTCAGCAAGTGAAAGCCGAGCATCAAGTACGTTCAGGTTTGCTTCAGCCTGTGATGATACCAGAGTGGAAATGGGATAGAGTGACTATAGATTTCGTATCGGGATTACTCCTATCTCCGAAAAAGAAAGATGCAATTTGGGTTGTCGTTGATCGACTGACGAAATTAGCACATTTTATTCTGGTACGTGCTGACTATTCACTCGATAGATTAGCTGAATTGTATATTGTTGATATTTTCAGATTGCACGGGGTGCCAGTTTCGATTATTTTGGATAGAGATCCGAGGTTTACATCGCAGTTTTGGAAGAAGTTGCAAGAGGCTTTAGGTATGTGATTACACTTTAGTATCGCTTTTTATCTACAAATTGATGGTCAGACTGAGAGAGTAATTCAGATTCTCGAAGATATGCTTCGTTGTTGTGTTTTAGAGTTCGAAGGCAACTGGGAAAAATATTTGACGCTGGTTGAATTTGCGTATAATAAAAGTTTTCAATCGAGCATAAAGATGGCACCGTATGAAGCATTGTATGGTCATAAATGTTGAACTCCATTGTACTAGACTGAACTTAGCGAGAAACAGATTCACGGGGTTGATTTGATTAGAGAAACCAAAGAGAAAGTGAAAGTAATTCACGACTGTTTGAAAGCAACTTCAGATCATCAGAAATCGTATGCAGATTTGAAATGAAAAGATATTGAATTTCAAACCGGTGACAAAGTATTTTTGAAAGTATCTCCGTGGAAGAAAATCCTTAGATTTGGTCAGAAAGGCAAGTTGAGTCCGCGTTTCATCGGGCCATATGAGATCATCAAAAGAATAGGGCCAGTGGAATATCGACTAGCTTTACCATCAAAGTTAGAAAATATCCATAATGTTTTTAACGTATCGATGTTACGTCGATATCAATCGGATTCCTCACATGTGATTTCTTCGTCAGAGATTGAAATTCAACCTGATATGACATATAACGAAGAACCAATCAGAATTCTAGCACGTGAGGTAAAACAGTTGAGAAATAAAAGCATAGCTCTCGTGAAAGTACTTTGGGAATGACACGATGTTGAAGAGGCTACGTGGGAGCCCGAGAAGGCTATGAGAAAACAGTACCCTAACCTATTCACTGGTAAGATTTTCGGGGACGAAAATCCCTAAGGAGGGAGAGTTGTAACAGCCCGTTTTTAGTCAAATCAGAACAGTGGTTTTGGGACCACAAATCTGAATTAGAAATATTTAATTTATTATTATTTTAATGTTTACAGCATGATTGAGTGATTGTATGAAAATTTCATTAAAAAAATTTATCGTTTGATTGGTCAATTTGATAAAAGGACTAAATCGCGTAAAGCGTAAAAGTTGAGTTCTAATAGCTAAAGGTGTCTAATAGCTATAGAACCTTAAAGTTAAGGTCTTTAAGTAGTAATTAGACCATTAATTGGATAGTGGATGATAATGGCCTGGCATAATTGAAATATTGAATTAGTAATAAGGTTATTTTTGGTATTTGGTAAATATAGTTAATTATAATAAAAAAAACAAAAGCCATATTTTGATGTTATCATCTTCCTCAAACCAGTTCTAGCCTAGAGAAGCCATGGATATGTTCAGCCAATCTTAGTAGTTCAATTGATGAGTGATTTTTGTCCCGTTTTTAATGATTTCTATGTTTTTAAGATCGTTGCAGCTAGTACTAGCTAGCCTAGGGACTAATTTACAAAACTATTAAAGATTTTGAATGTTTCCATTGATGAATATGTATGATTTTTGATGATTGATGATAGATTTTGAATGATTGTTGATAGTTAAACAAGTTTTGTTAAGTGAGTCTTAGTGAAAATGTAAAATAGGGATTAAATTGAGAAATGTGTAAATTGTGTGGTAGGAATGTGAAATAAATGAAAAATATGGGCTGATATGTGTATTAGGGAAATTCGCCTAGCATGTGAGTGGGTTAAATTGCATCAATTTGTGATTTTATGAAATAAGGACTAAATTGTAAAAGATGTGAAATATTAGGGGCAATTGTGTAAAAATGCCTTAAAGTGAAATTTGGACTAAATTAAATAAATGGATGACTAAATGAGTTGAATTTGATATTATATAGATCAAGAAAAGCAGAATACGGGCTTAGATCGAGGAAAGAACAAGATCTCGGATTAGTTGACCCGTGTCATCGTTTTTACGTCCGAGGTAAGTTCGTATGTAATAAGCATTGTTACAATTATGTTTTAAATGCTTTGATATTGCATAAATTGTGTATATGAGATTATAGTCATGTTTGACGACGATTCAGATATATATGGCACTTAGTGTGCTATTCAAAATAGCTTCGGCTATATATGGCACCTAGTGTGCGAGATCGAGATAGCTTCGGCTATATATATGGCACTTAGTGTGCGAGATTAAATAGCTTCGACTATGTATTGGCACTCAGTGTGCGAGATATCGAGTATTCGACAGTATTCGAATAGGTATGAACTTGTTAAGAATTTGTACAGGTATGTACATGGAAAGTATGAGCTTTAAATAGGAGAAGTTATGAGTTTGTACATAAGCATATGAGTAAGTATGAGGAAGGTTTGTTTGTATTCATTAATTATATGTTAACTAGTTCAAATTGATGAATTGTGTATTATTAATTGTTTATTTTACATCATACGAGCTTACTAAGCTTTATAGCTTACTTTGTTTATTTTTTCTGTGTTTTATAGTGAATTCAAAGCTAGCTCGGATTCGGGAATCGTCGGAGACATCGTCACACTATCCAACCATCACTTTGGTACTTTTGAACTTATGGTTTGGTCATACGGCATGTATAGGGACTTTGAGTCATTTTGGTATTGTAGCATGATTTTGGCCATTTGTGTTGGCTTGTTTATATTGCAAAATTGGTTGTATGTTAGCCATGTGACTTGGCTTATCTTGGTTATTATGTAATGTACATATATATGTATGTGTGTTAATGCTTCTTGGTAATGTGGTTCATGTTTGATTGAAAATGGTTGGTTTAATGTAATTCTAAGGGTAGCTAATGGTTGATGAGTTGAGATTGGCTATGTTTGTGAATTAGTGCAAAGTGATGTATTGTGGGTAAAGGCTTAGTTATTTGGTTGATATATGTGTTTTGGTATGAATGATATATGATTGAAGTTGTATAATGCCTTTAAGTGTTATGTTTTTGGTGCCATTGAATTTGGTTTAGGTGTGCATAATTTGGGTGGCAAATTGGCTTGGTAAATAGCCTATTTTTGTCCACACGGGCAGAGACACGGGCGTGTGTCTCAGCCGTGTGTGACACACGGTCATGTTACACGGTCGCGTGTTCCCTGGTGTTAAAATTGAATTGAAGTCAGTATGCTCCACACGGCCTCACACACGGGCGTGTGATCGGCCCTGTGACACAAGTCAGTATACCCCCTAATTGGCACATGACCTAGCACACGGGCGTGTGACTTGGCCGTGTTGCATAAGTCAGTATACCCTACAGGTTTGGCACGGTATATGTAATAGCCCGTTTTTGGTCAAATCAGAACAGTGGTTTCGAAACCACAAATTTGAGGTCAAAATATTTATTTTATTATTATTTTTATGTTTATAGTGTGATAGCATGTATGTGTGAAAATTTCGTAAAGAAATTCTACTGTTTGAATGCTTAATTCAGTAAAAAGGACTAAATCGCGTAAAATGTAAAATGCGTGTTCTATTAGTTAAAGGTGTCAAATAGCTTTGGCTTTTAAATATGATGACCTTAAATGGTAATTAAACCATTTGATTAATGAGTGGACTTATATGGACACATTTATGTGTTTTAAATGGTTTATAATTAAGGTTAGAAATGTAATTTGGTAAATTAAGTTAAGATAAATAAAAACAAAATGAAATAGTGTCCATCTTTCTTTCCTTTAGCCGAAATTTTGCAAGAAGAAATCTAATGAATTAGGTTTTCCATTTGGTCACTTTGAAGCTTGATTAAGGTATGGTTTTAGCTCGGTTTTTTATGATTTTTATGTTTTTGAGATCGTTGCTTCGTATACTAGCTAGCCCAGGGACTAATTTGCAAAATTGTTAAAGATTTTAAATGTTGCCATTGATGAATATGTATGAGTTTTGATGTATAATGATAGATTATGAACATTTGATGTTAGTTAAACAAGTTTTGTTAAGTGATTTTTGGTGAAAATGCAAATTAGGGGCTAAATTGTGAAATGTGAGAAATGTGTGGTTAAAATGTGAAATAAATTAGAAATATGGGCTAATATGGACACTAGTGAAATTCGGCTATCATGAAATTGGATTAAATTGCATGAATTTGTGATTTTATGCTACAAGGACTAGATTATGAAAAATGTGAAAGTTTAGGGGTAAAAGGGTAAATATGCCTTAAAGTTTGGACTAAATTGAATGAATAGATGATTGATGTAACACCCCAAACCCTGGTCTATGCGTTAAGACTAGATTTGGTATGTCACACAAAACGAACATACATCTAGTCATTTATTAATTTAAATAAAACAGATCATCAAAACTATTTTAGAATTGAAGTTTATTAAAAACCGAGGTTAATTTAAAATCTATGATTTAAGACATAAGAGTTTATAAATTAAAACTTAGAAATTAATTGGTAAAAATTTTACGAGAATTTTAAAAGAGTTCAAAAGAAAATTTGAAAACAAGATTCTTAAAGAATTTTACAGAAAAATTTACGAGAATAAAATATTTAAGAAAAACCCCTTTTTGCACGAGAATTTAAGAAAACATTTATAAAAAAAAATAGAATAGTCCCATTTTAGTATTTAAACATAATTAAAATCCATCCACAAGTAAAAATCCATAAAAATAATAACAGAGGCCTTATTACATCATAGCTGAAATAGTAATTAAATAAAAATACTTAAGAGTAGTTCAAAGTTCACAAAAACCATCATTCAAGTATGGCCTCCACGAAGTCATCCCCTACCCAAGCCTCCATTAATGATCGTTACACGAGATGGGTAAAAGAAACGGGGTGAGTTACTTAGAACTCGATGTGTAACCCACTTACCAAGTCCATCGGGCGAAAACCATTTAAGCATTTAATTGGGCTTGAGCCCATTTACAAATGTGCAATATAACAAGTATAAAATGCATGTGATATGCAATTCCCAACCAAGCCTAAATTTCCATCCGCTACACACCACCCGTACCAACCAAAGACACACAGTGGGGAGCTTTAGTCACCCACCCCGCTAACACACCAACCGGGCATTAAGCCATATATTAAATCGGGCATGAAGCCATCAATCGGGCACGGCGAAGCCATTACGGGTGCGAAGCCGGGCACGGCGCGCGGTTAGCACGGGCATTAATCCGTGGCGGGCCATTAATCGGGCACGAAGCCATCTTCTCTTCGTCAATTATCCCAACCCATGCAATCATGCATATAAAATGCATGACAATTAATTCATATATAATAATTCCAACATAAAGCTCATTATAAAAGTTATCACAAACTGGCCCATTTCACATTTTGGCCCACATAATCTCATATCACATTTGGCCCATTTAACAATTATCACATATGGCCCATTTATCAAATATCACATATGGCCCCCATTTATCAAATATCACATATGGCCCATTTAACAATTATCACATATGGCCCATTTATCAAATATCACATATGGCCCATTTATCAAATATCACATATGGCCCATTTATCAAATATCACATATGGCCCATTAAGTCACTTTTATCGATTTAGCCCATTAAGGGCAATTTTGTAATTTTCATAATCTTGATACCAATTTCATAGTTTTTACGATTAAAGTGATAAAATAAACCATTTTACCCGATTTCACCAACTTTGTGATTTTAATCTATCATTATTACTATGTGGTTATCTAACCCGTGAGATATGGTGTAAGATTACACACCTGATTACGGTGAGCACTACACTTTCTTGATCATCAACACCTAAAAACGTTATAACGCTCGATTAGAACACTAATACTTAATATAAATCTATGCTAAAGATAAGCGATCTAGATCCTTACCCTCGGATTCTCGAACAACTACTATTTGGCAGTTCTCCCCGGTTGAAGGTTCACAACCCGGTGGAAAATCCCGGTTAGCTAATGGCTCCGAACTACGAACAACTTCAAATAATTGATTCTCCCCGGATGAGGGTCCACATCCCGGTGAAAAATCTCGAATTACCGAAACAGCCCTTCGCTTGAATCTAGAGGGAATAGCGAATCCGCCCCTCTTCCGAACACTATTCACCACCCTTTTCGACCATATCTTGCTTGCCTCCACTGACAAAAGAATATTAGTCCAACTAATATTTTGGAAATTTAGTTTATAGGTTTTAAGGGCGAAATCGGCTTACCACGAAATCTTACGTTCACGGGATGAAAATCGAGCGATAACGTTCCTAAGATAAAACCGATTAGTAACCCATCTTTGACGAAATAACGAGTAATAAGGAAGTCCTTGATAGAAACCCTTACCTTAACACTTTGAACCAAATCCTAGCGATCCACGATGATTACGAACACTCCGAGTTTCGACCTTCTCTATATCACTATAAAGACGAGAAAGATTGTCTAAGAGAAAGAGATAGAGGATACTTTCAGTCAAAAGACCCTCCCGAACAAAAGTAGATTCGGCAAAAGAAAGGATGATAAATAAAGAAATCGAAGAGGGTTCTTACCGATTAATCAAAACGAATGCAAAGAAAATGATTGATAAGAAAATATATAAGAAATGGAAATTTCGGCTATGAAGATGATTATTAACATTCGGCCATGGTGAAAGATTTTGGAAAAGAAATAGTGATGTTAAGAGTTCTTTACAAGAAGAAGGAAAGGAGAAAAAGAAATAAAAAAGAAAGCGTTTATGTGTCAATTTTCAATGATGGAAGATGAACAAAGAAATGATCTTAGGGTTGGTGTATATTCGGCCAAAAAGAAAGAAAAAGAATATGACCTTTTAAGATGGTATGGTTTCGGCACAAAGAGGATAAAATTGGGAAGAATGAAAGATGATATTAATTTGGTCTAGAAGAAATGACCAAAACCAAAAAAAAATTACCTATTGCACAAGACACAATCGGCTAGGGAGAGAAGTTGAGAAGGGAAAAGGAAAAATGCACTAATTTGCTAAAGCAATATGGCCAACTAGCTCCTAATCCTTACCAATATTCGGCCAACCCCTTCTAACCCCAAAACCGTCCAAGTACATTGGCCAAAAGTCAAAGTTTAGCCACCCCAAAGTTTCCAAAACATCACCCTTGTTTCATGCCTTATGTCCCCCCTTACTTGCCTTTTCCATATGATTCTTTTCCTTAAGTTCACTCTTACCATATCTCTTAGCCATCATACCATAAAATAAAAGTCTAACTTACCAAGAATATGATGCTTGGCCGACACTTGCTAGGAAAGAGCAAAAATTAATATTCACAAAATGCATACTAGGGGATTCGAACCTCTCCCCTCAAGACCATACATGTAGCTCATAACCTCTTCACTAATGGCTCTTTTATGCTATCTTTTTATCACTTAATTTCCTTAAACATCAAGGTTACTTGTTCCACTTCAATAAAGTATTCATTACTAAAATTTATTCTAATTCGAATAAATCCCGAGCCTTCTCAAGACTATATTAAACACACAAATTGAATCATTCACAAGCTAAGCACCAAAATTATGCAACATATCGATACTCAATTTTTTTAGGATGTTACAATTCTACCCCCCTAAAAGAAAATTTCGTCCTCGAAATTTACCTGGTTAAAAGAGGTGAGGATATTGTTGCCGAATTGCATCCTCAGGCTTCCACGTAGCTTCCTCCGCTCCGTGATTACGCCATAGAACCTTAACTAATGGTACCGACTTCTTTCTTAGCACCTTAACATCTCGATCTAAAATTTTCAGCGGTTCCTCCTCAAAAGACAAGTCCGGCCTTATCTCCACTTCTTCTACCGGTACTATGTGAGACGGATCCGATCGATAACGCCTTAACATAGAATGAATCTGACTCAACTCCGGAGGTTATTCAAGCTGGTAGGCCACTGGTCCTACACGCTTCAACACACGGTACGGTCCAATGAACCTAGGGCTCAACTTGCCCTTCCTTCCAAATCTAAAAATCTTCGTCCAAGGGAAGACTTTCAGAAAGACCTGATCTCCCATCGCAAACTCAATATCCTTACGCTTCAGATCCGTATATGACTTTTGTCTATCCGAAGCTTCCTTTAACCGTGCTCGAATCACCTTTACCTTTTCTTCCGTCTCAGATACCATTTACGGACCCAACAACTGCCGTTCCCCCAATTCAGTCCAACAAGTAGGGGTACGACACCTACGACCATATAACACTTCATAAGGTGCCATTTGGATACTAGATTGGTAACTGTTATTATACGCGAACTCTGCCAACGGTAGAAAATCTTCCCAACTACCTCTGAAATCAATCACACAACCCCTTAACATGTCTTCCAAAATCTGGATTACTCTTTCCGACTGACCATCTGACTGAGGATGAAAAGCCGTGCTGAAGTTTAACTTTGTTCACAAAGCCTCATGCAAAGCTTTCCAAAATCGCGATGTAAACCTAGGGTCCCTGTTCGATATAATAGACACTGGTACCCTATGCAACCTCACGATCTCCGATACATACAACTTAGCCAACTTCTGCAGTGAGCAATCCGTATGAACTGGTAGAAAATGGGCAGTCTTCGTTAACCGATCCACTATCACCCAGACAGAATCTTACTTAGTAGGTGTTAAGGGTAACCCACTAACAAAGTCCATCGTTATCCGCTCCCATTTCCATAAAGGAATCTTTAACGGTTGTAACAATCCCGACGGTAATTGATGTTCTGCCTTAACTTGCTGACACGTCAGGCACTTACTCACAAAATCCGTAACTTCCCATTTCAACCCTGGCCACCAATACTGATCACGAAGGTCTCGATACATCTTATTTCCTCCGGGGTGCATAGCATAAGGGCTACTATGCGCCTCACGCAGAATCATTAGTCTCAAATCCGAATCCTTGGGCATACAAATTCTTCCGCGAAAACACAGTACTCAATCCTTATTCAATCCAAAATCCCCTATTACACCACTTTTAACTTGCTGAATTAAGGGTCCCAACTTTTCATCTGATAACTGCTTCTCCTTGATCTGTTCTAACCACATAGGCTTCACCTGAAGTTCCGCTAGCAAACTGCCATCTTCAAACAAACTAAGATGAGCAAACATTGTTCTCAACTCCAATATCACCTTACGACTCAACGCGTCTGCCACCACGTTAGCCTTTCCAGGATGATACTCGATTGAGAAGTCATAATCCTTTAACAACTCCACCCACCTCCGTTGTCTCAAGTTCAACTCCTTTTGGGTAAGGAGGTACTTAAGACTCTTATGATCCGTATAAATGATCGACTTCTCACCGTAGAGATAGTGCCTCCAAATTTTTAAAGTAAAAACCACCGCAGCCAACTCCAAGTCATGGGTAGGATAGTTGACTTCGTGCGGCCTTAACTGACGAGAACTATAAGCCACCACTTTTCCACCTTGCATCAGCACACATCCTAAACCCGTGTGTGACGCATCACAGTAAACGATAAACTCTTTTCCAGCCTCAGGTTGAATCAGTACTGGCGCTTTCGTCAAAATCTTCTTCAGTTTCTCAAAACTCTCTTGTTATTTATCGGTCCACACATACGGTACTCCCTTTCTTGAATAGCTTAGTTAGGGGTGCAGCAATCAATGAAAACCCCTCAACAAAGCGTCTAGAATAACCAGCCAAACCTAAGAAACTCCGAATCTCAGCCACTGTCTTCGGTGGTTTCCAATCCAACACAGCCTCTACCTTCCAAGGATCAACTCTTATTCTTTCAGCTGACACCACATGGCCCAAGAAAGTCACTTCCTTCAGCCAAAATTCACACTTACTGAATTTGGCATAAAGTTTCTTATCTCGCAGTATTTGCAATACTATACGCAAATGTGAGTCATGCTCTTCTTCATTCCTCGAGTATACCAAGATATCATCTATGAACACCACCACGAACTGGTCTAGATAGGGTTGAAAGACTCGATTCATCATGTCCATAAATGCAGCTGGTGCATTGGTCAAACCAAACGGCATCACCAAAAACTCATAATTTTCATAACGAGTTCGGAATGCCGTCTTATGAATATCTGCCTCCTTAACCTTGAGTTGATGATAACCCGATCTCAAATCAATCTTGGAGAAAATCAAGCTCCTCTCAAGCCGATCAAACAGTCGTCGATTCTCGGCAATGGATACCTATTCTTGATCGTCAATTTATTCAACCGCCTATAATCAATACACATACGCATCGACCCATCCTTCTTCTTGACGAACAAAACCGGTGCTCTCCACGGAGACACACTCGGTCGGATAAATCCCGATCCAATAATTCTTGAATTTGTGCTTTAAGCTCGCTTAACTCCTTCCCGGTGCCATTCGCAGAGGAGCAATGGACACCTGAGTCGTTCGAGCAAAAGCTCAATGCCAAATTCTACTTCTCGATCTGGAGGTAAACCAGGAAGTTCTTCGGGAAAGACATCTAAAAATTCTTTCACCGTTCTCACACCTTCCACTGATAATTCCTTGGCATCCAAAGCACTAATGAAGGCTAGGAATGCTCCATACCCTTTTCGCACCAACTTTTCTGCCTTTAAAGCAGATACCACATTTGCCAAAAAGTTCCTTCGCTCGCCTATCATTACTACCTCCTTATCATCCAAAGTCCTTATTGACATCCGCTTTTCAGCACAATCCAATTGCGCCCAGTGCTTTACCAACCAATCCATGCCCAAAATAAGATCGAACTTGCCGAAAGGTAATTCCATCAAATCCGCCAAAAATATATCTCTTTGAATTTCTAAAGGCACGTCTCTATACAATTTATTCACAATCACAGACTGTCCTAAAGGACTAATTACCGTCATCTCTCTATTGGTAATCTCAGATCTAATATTCAGATTTCCAGATATGGCACTAGCAACGTACGAGTGGGTAGACCCGATATCTATTAAAGCAAAGAATGTGGTACATCAAAGATGAAGAACGTGCGCTTATCACATCAGTGCATTGCCATCCTCCCGACGCCTGACCGCATAGACCAACCCCGACTGTCTTGCCTTCGCGTTACCTCTAAAGCCATTACCTCGACCCGGTGCACCTTGACCACGTCCAGCACCATTACCACCACGACCTGGTCCACGGCCTCTCGGTGGCTGCTGAGCGCCTCTAGCTGGCTGTGCATCAGAGTTACGAGCTTCTTGAGTCGGAGCAGTCCGTCGAGGGCAATTCCTAAACTGGTGGTCCTTAGAACCACATTTAAAACTACCACCGGTTCTCTTCCAGCATTCCCCGGGGTGTCGTCTCCCACAGTCAGCACATTCTTGAATTTGATTGGTAGCCACAGGTGCTCTAGCTTGAGCTGGCTCATCATTTCGAGGCCTCTTTTGGAACCTTTTAGCAGAACTCGAGTACTTAAAATCCCTCTTGCCTCTGACTCTTTCCTGATTCTGGCGTTTTGAGTTCTTAGCCTCTTCAGCTATCTTGGCTTTCTCCACAAGCGTGGCAAAAATCCTTTCTTGTTGCGGGGCTATCGATGCCAGAACTCATTGTTCACCCATCCTCAAACGCATACCACGGCGCTCATGATCGGTTGGCACTATTGCGCGAGCATATCGGTTTAAGCGAAGAAATTCTGCCTCGTAAGCTGCCACTGTCTTATTCCCTTGAACTAGATTCAGGAATTCCTTCCTCCGGGCATCCACATAACTTGCCCCGACATACTTCCCTTGGAAAGCGACTTTGAAAAAATCCCAAGTAACACGTTCACTGGGTGCCTTCTCGCACGATAAGCCACAATTGATACGCCTCGTCCCTCAACAAGGACACGTCTCCTCTTAGTTTCTGCTCGGCAGTACACTCCAGGTCATCCATAATCTGCTCTACAGCCTCGAGCCAATATTCCGCAACATTTGGGGCTACACCAGAAATACCCCTAAAAGTCTCAACACCATTAGATCTGAGCCGCTCCGATATTGATCCTCGAGCCACTAGCCCCGTTCTAGCCCCAGCAACCCTTTCCAAAACTCGTAACATTGCCTGAGACAAAGCAATGTCTTCCCTCATACGGTCGTGGGATCCAATATCCGACACAGGTGATGCCGGTGCATCCATTTCCGACATATGTCCCGATGCCTCAGACACGGCTCTAGCACCTCGGCCTCTACCACGGCCACGTCTACCACGTCCACGTCCTCTAGCGCTCATAATAGCTAATTTGGTTTAATCTGATTACAAGTTCTATGAATCAGAATACTGGGTCGAAACCATTTAAGCATTTAATTGGGCTTGAGCCCATTTACAAATGTGCAATATAACAAGTATAAAATGCATGTGATATGCAATTCCCAACCAAGCCTAAATTTCCATCCGCTACACACCACCCGTACCAACCAGCACACCTGTGGGGAGCTTTAGTCACCCACCCCGCCAACACACCAACTGGGCATTAAGCCATATATTAAACTGGGCATGAAGCCATCAACTAGGCACGAAGCCATTAACTGGGCACGAAGCCATTAACTGGGCACGAAGCCGTTAACTGGGCACGAAGCCATTAACTGGGCACGAAGCCATCTTCTTTTCGTCAATTATCCCAAACCATGCAATCATGTATATAAAATGCATGACAATTCATTCATATATAATAATTCCAACATAAGGCTCATTATAAAAGTTATCACAAACTGGCCCATTTCACATTTTGGCCCACATAATCTCATATCACATTTGGCCCATTTAACAATTATCACATATGGCCCATTTATCAAATATCACATATGGCCCATTTATCAAATATCACATATGGCCCATTTATCAAATATCACATATGGCCCATTAAGTCACTTTTATCGATTTAGCCCATTAAGGGCAATTTTGTAATTTTCATAATCTTGATACGAATTTCATAGTTTTTACGATTAAAGTGATAAAATAAACCATTTTACCCGATTTCACAAACTTTGTGATTTTAATCTATAATTATTACGATGTGGTTATCTACCCCGCGAGATATGGTGTAAGATTACACACCCGATTACGGTGAGCACTACACTTTCCTGATCGTCAACACCTAAAAACGTTATAACGCTCGATTAGAACACTAATACTTAATATAAATCTATGCTAAAGATAAGAGATCTAGATCCTTACCCTCGGAATCTCGAACAACTACTATTTGGAGATTCTTCTCGGTTGACGGTTCACAACCCGGTGGAAAATCTCGGTTAGCTAATGGCTCCGAACTATGAACAACTTCGAATAATTGATTCTCCCCGAATGAGGGTCCACATCCCGGTGGAAAATCCTGAATTGCCAAAATAGCCCTTCGCTTGAATCTAGAGGGAATAGCGAATCCGCCCCTCTTCCGAACACTATTCACCACCCTTTTCGACCCTATCTTGCTTGCCTCCATTGACAAAAGAATATTAGTCCAACTAATATTTTGGAAATTTAGTTTATAGGTTTTAAGGGCGAAATCGGCTTACCACGAAATCTTACGTTCACGGGATGAAAATCGAGTGATAACGTTCCTAAGATAAAACCGATTAGTAACCCATCTTTGACGAAATAACGAGTAATAAGGAAGTCCTTGATAGAAACCCTTACCTTAACACTTTGAACCGAATCCTAGCGATCCACGATGATTACGAACACTCCGAGTTTCGGCCTTCTCTATATCACTATAAAGACGAGAAAGATTGTCTAAGAGAAAGAGATAGAGGATACTTTTGGTCAAAAGGCCCTCCCGAACAAAAGTAGATTCGGCAAAAGAAAGGATGATAAATAAAGAAATCGAAGAGGGTTCTTACCGATTAATCAAAACGAATGCAAAGAAAATGATTGATAAGAAAATATATAAGAAATGGAAATTTCGGCTATGAAGATGATTATTAACATTCGGCCATGGTGAAAGATTTTGGAAAAGAAATAGTGATGTTAAGAGTTCTTTACAAGAAGAAGGAAAGGAGAAAAAGAAATAAAAGAGAAAGCGTTTATGTGTCAATTTTCAATGATGGAAGATGAACAAAGAAATGATCTTGGGGTTGGTGTATATTCGGCCAAAAATAAAGAAAAAGAATATGACCTTTCAAGATGGTATGGTTTCGGCACAAAGAGGAGAAACTTGGGAAGAATGAAAGATGATATTAATTTGGTCTAGAAGAAATGACCAAAATTAAAACAAAATTTACCTATTGCACAAGACACAATCGGCTAGGGAGAGAAGTTGAGAAGAGAAAAGGAAAAATGCACTAATTTGCTAAAGCATTATGGCCAACTAGCTCCTAATCCTTACCAATATTCGGCCAACCCCTTCTAACCCAAAAACCGTCCAAGTACATTGGCCAAAAGTCAAATTTTAGCCACCCCAAAGTTTCCAAAACATCACCCTTGTTTCATGCCTTATGTCCCCCCTACTTACCTTTTCCATATGATTCTTTTCCTTAAGTTCACTCTTACCATATCTCTTAGCCATCATACCATAAAATAAAAGTCTAACTTACCAAGAATATGATGCTTGGCCGACACTTGCTAGGAAAGAGTAAAAATTAATATTCACAAAATGCATACTAGGGGATTCGAACCTCTCCCCTCAAGACCATACATGTAGCGTATAACCTCTTCATTAATGGCTCTTTTATGCTATCTTTTTATCACTTAATTTCCTTAAACATCAAGGTTACTTGTTCCACTTCAATAAAGTATTCATTACTAAAATTTATTCTAATTCCGAATAAATCCCGAGCCTTCTCAAGACTATATTAAACACACAAATTGAATCATTCACAAGCTAAGCACCAAAATTATGCAACATATCGATACTCAATTTTTTTAGGGTTTTACAATTGAATATGTTTATTTTGAATACATTTAGATCAAGAAAAGCAGAATTTAGATTTAGATCGGGGAAAAACGAAAGTGATCGACTAAACGACTCGATTCGCCGTTCTAGCATCTGAGGTAAGTTCGTACGTGATAAACATTGTTACAATTATGCTTTTTAACGCTTTGATATTGCATAAATTGTATACACAAGACTACGGTCATGTTCGACGATAAATTGACAATGTTTAGCACTTAGTGTGCGAATTGAGATAGCTTCGGCTATATATGGCACTTAGTGTGCGAGACTGAGATAGCTTCGGCTATGTAAAGCACTTAGTGTGAGGAGTTATAATAGCTTCAGCTATACGATGGCACTAAGTGTGCGAAACATCGAGTAAGGCACTTAGTGTGCGGAATTATAATAGCTTCGGCTATGCGATGGCACTTAGTGTGCGAAACATCGAGTATTCGACAGTGTTACGGGAATGTATGAGTTCGTTAGGAATTTGTACAGGTTTGCACATGTAAGTATGAAGATCAAATAGAAAAGATTATGACTTTGCATATGAGTATATGAATAAGTTTATGAAAGGTTTGATATTATCATGAATGATACATTCACTTGTTCAAATTGATGATTTGTATTTTATGAATTGTTGAGTATATTTAGTATGAACTTACTAAGCTTTGTAGCTTACTTTGTTTTTTTTTCTCTTTTTTATAGTGAATTTAAAGCTAACTCGGATTCAGGGATCGTTAGAGACTACGTCACACTATCCAACCATCTACTTGGTACTTTTGAGTTGTGTATATATGGTATATGGCATGTATAGGCTTGAGTCATTTTGGTATGTTTGATGAACATGTATTTTGAGCCATTGAGTTTGCTTATGATAATGAAAGTTGATGATGTTTATAAATGTGCAAATGGTTCTATTTTAAGTATGGTAATTGACCTATAATGTGTGATTAATGTTGAATCTATAATGCTAAATGATATTAGGTAAATTGGAAAGCTATGTGCTTGAGAATTTATGATTGATAATGTATGTATGGAAGGGTTTAGTTGATTGAATTGTATAAGTGAATTATGGTAAATGAACCATATTATTGATGTTGTTTTGGTTTATATTTGAGTAAGTGATATAGTTGTAATTGTAAAGCATAAAATGTGCATGAATTTGGTTTGATTTGGTTGCATATTTGTGCCTTGAAATGGTATCAATTGTGCTATATAGGTGTGTGCAAAATGGGGTGGCAAATTGGCCTTGCAAATGGCCTATTTTTGTCCACACGGGCAGAGACACGAGCGTGTGTCTCAGCTATGTGTGACACACAGTCATGTTACACGGTCGTGTGTCCCCTGGTGTTGAAATAAAATTGAAGTCAGTATGCCTCACACGGTCTCACACACGGGCGTGTAACTGGCTATGTGGTACAAGTCAGTATACCCCCTAATTGGCACACGGCCTAGCACAAGGGCATGTGACTTGGCCGTGTTGCATAAGTGAGTATACCCTACAGTTTTGGCACGGCCTGGCACACTGGCGTGTTTGGCTACTTTGAAGGGTACATGGGCTAGACACACGGGCGTATGGTCGGCCGTGTGACCCAAGTTAGTATGTATGCCCTATTTTCACACGGCCTTAGACAAGAGCGTGTCTACTAGCCGTGTGAGGCACACAGCCTGTTCACACGGGCATGTGACCCTTGTTTACATGAAAAAAATTTCTAAGTTTCCAAATTTTTTTATGATATCAGTTTAGTCCCGAGCCACTTCTAAAGCATGTTTAAGGCCTCGTAGGCTCTTAATAGGGACAAATTGATTGAGATTGAATGATGAATGATTGAATTGAATAATCGTATATTAAATAGTTGTTTTATTGTTTCGTAAGCCAGGTAATGCTCCATAGCCCTATTCCGGCGTTGAATACGGGTGAGGGGTGTTACAGCCTAGCACACGGCCTGGCACACGGCCATGTGTGGCCACTTCGAAGGGCACACGAGCGTGTGGTTGGCCGTGTAACCCAAGTCAGTAACCTCACTTCTTTGGACATGGGGTAAGACACAGGCTGGGACACGGCCATGTGCTTCCATTGCGAATGTTCACACGGCCTGAGACACGGGCGTGTTTGGTGGCCATGTAAGACACACGGCCTGGCCACACGGGCGTGTGTCCCCTGTTTTGAGAAAAATTTTATAAGTGTTGAAACATTTCCTGAGTTATCGATTTAGTCCTGAACCACTCTTAATACATGTTTAAGGCCTTGTGGGCTCGCTTAAGGGACACTATGATTGATTGTTATTGAATTATCTTTGAATTGATAAATTGTATATGAAATGAATGTTTAAAAGTGTTGTAAATCTCGTAATGCTCCTTAACCTTATCTTGACGATGAATACGGGTGAGGGTTGTTACACTTAGGGTGCAAGTTTCCCGAGTATCCGGTAGTATTCCGAATGGTTCAACGAGTAAATGAAAGATGTGTTTGAGTATGAGATTGATACGAGATGGTACAGGTATGTACATAAACCGTATAAGCTTTAAATCGAAGAAACTTGTGAAAGACACATTTAATCTTATGATTGAATATATGAAAGGTTTGTTAGTTAATATGAGTTACATGTTGATATTTTCAATTTGTTGAATTGTATATTTATAATCAAATTGAGTTTATTTAATACGAGCTTACTAAGCTATAAAGCTTACTTTGTTTATTTTACCGTGTTTTATAGTGATTTCAAAGCTAGCTCGGATTCGGGGATCGTCGGAGACTTCGTCACACTATCCTACTATCACTTTAGTACTTTTGAGCTTATGTTTTGGTTATATGGCACGCATAGGATTTATGGTTATTTTGGTTATAAGTTGATGATGAATTTAGCCATTAGAATTGGCTTGTAAATGTCTAAGATTTGGTTTGTATATATAGCCATGAAAGTTGGCTTAATTTGGTTGGTTTGGTTATGTATATATATATGTGTGCATATGGCTTATGTTATGTGATTAAGGTTGGCTTTGTGATGTTTATTGATAGTAGATATTGTGGTTGTCAAATGGTTGAAATTAGAAAAGATATATGCTTGTGAATTTGAGCATAATGATGCATGTTTGGAAATGATTACTTAGTTGAATTGTATAAGTGAAGTTTGGTATGAATTGAATGGTACATTGTAGTATTGATAAGTTTGGTATTTGTTAGTTTTGAAATGGTATAAATGATGCTTGATGCATGTTTGGAAATGATTACTTAGTTGAATTGTATAAGTGAAGTTTGGTATGAATTGAATGGTACATTGTAGTATTGATAAGTTTGGTATTTGTTAGTTTTGAAATGGTATAAATGATGCTTGGTTGAGAACGTTTGAATGACTATTTATGCCTTGTTTTGGTGCAAATTATTGTGGTGTAGGTGTATGCAAGTTTGGGTGGCAAAATGGCTTGGTAAATAGCCTATTTTTGTCCACACGAGCGTGTGTCTCAGCCGTGTGTGACACACGGTTATGTTACACGGCTGTGTGTCCCCTGCTATTGAATTAAAAATCAAGTCAGTATGCTCCACACGGCCTAGCACACGGGCTTGTGATTGGCCATGTGGCCTAAGTCAGTATACCCTACAGGTTTGGCACGGCCTAGCACACGGCCTGGTACACGGGCGTGTATGGCCATTTTTAGGGCACACGGGTTGGCCACACGGGCGTGTGTGTTGGTCATGTGACCCAAGTCAGAGAGTTACATGGGTTCGGACACGGGCTGGGACAGGGCCATGTGCTTCCATTTCGAGTGTCCACACGGCCTGTGACATGGGCGTGTCTTTGGCCGTGTGAGACACACGGCCGGGTCATACGGACATGTGTCCCCTGTTTTTGGCAAAAATTTTCTAAGTGTTCTTAAAGTTTTCAAAGTTATCAGTTTAGTCCCGAACCACCCTGAATGTATGTTTTGGGCCTCGTAGACTCGTATAAGGGACGATATGAATGTTGTTGATTGATGATTATATGTAATTTGAAAATGTATGTGAAATATATGTGTAATTGTATTATATGTTCGGTAATGCTCCGTAACCCTATTCCAGCGGTGAATACGGGTGAGAGGTGTTACATGACATCTCACCATGGTTCATACCAAATCACTTCATACATAAAAACATCTTAATTTTCACCACGTGAGCACAATATGGTAAAAAAACTAATATGATCATATTAAACACAACATTATAATGATTATAATCCAGATTTATCAAATAGTTCAAATCTTAATTACATAATTTCATAGCCCGATAAACTATAGCAACAAGCCTCAGATATTTGTGTAACACCCCAAACCCGGTCAATACGCCACGACCGAATTTGGTATGTCACAGGGGAAAACGTTTTGAGGAAAAACGAGTTACCGATTAAATTTTAGTGAAAAACTTTTTATTATTCTAAATTCGTAAAAAAAATTAAGTTGAAAACTGATATTTTACTTTGCAATTCCGTAAATAGATTTTTAAAACTTAGTCGCAGCTTAGATTCGTAAACCATTTATAAATTAAAGAGAAACTAAAGCAATTAGGTTGAAAATCGTATCTAATAGAAATTTGGAAACTTAAGTTTTGTAAAATAGTTTGAGTTATCGAAAATACTTAAGTTGTTAAAAATTATCAATTTATTTAGGTTACCCGATGGTAACGTTTTAAAAACCATCGCGCTTTGTATTTTAGAAAACTTTGTTCACATATCATTAAATCAATCATGTAATTTGCAAGTTATTCCTAAAACAAATCCAAAGCATATAAATAATCCAAAAACATAATTAAAGAGGCCTTATTACAAACCCATAAAATGAAAACCAAATTAAAATCAAGTACCCAAATGGAAGTTCATGTAAAACCAAATTTCATTGCATGGCCTCCTCGAGTTCATCCGGCTCCTCATCCGCGAATTTACGAATTACCTGAAAAAGTAAGGGAGAAGGTGAGTCACCAAGACTCAAGTGCATATTCCCTCTCCCGGTAAATACCACATACTTACACAAATTATAACCAAGCAATATATATATTATGCACCCAACCTAGCCATCCGTAACTCCTTTTTCTACCCCATGTGGTACCAAACCACTGGTGGTGCCAAACCACTGGTGACCAAAGTCACAAATAATCAAGTTATGGGGCCAACCCACTTGTGATACCAAATCACTGGCGACAATCCCATATCTCAAAAGTGGGGCCAACCCACGGTGGTGTTAATCCACAGGGACGAGTCGCTATAAGGTGCCAAACCTCTGGTGTCCCAAAGACACAAATGTGATACCAAATCACTGGGGACCAAAGTCACGAATAATCAAGTTATGGGGCCAACCCACTTGTGATACCAAATCACTGGCGACAATCCCATATCTCAAAAGTGGGGCCAACCCACGGTGGTGTTAATCCACAGGGACGAGTCGCTATGAGGTGCCAAACCTCTGGTGTCCCAAAGACACAAATGTGATACCAAATCACTGGAGGTGCCAAACCTCTGGTGTCCGAAGACACGAATATCAATCTTCCCCCTCCTCTCATATTTCCCACACCAATGCAATAGATAAACAAATCATGTCAATATACTTTGATATGAACATATAACCAATACATATCGTAGATCGTGATATTAAACAACATATAGCAACATCATATTGAAACGGACTTACCCGTATCCTTGCTCATACCCATCAAGGTATCATATCAATATCTCATAGTTTCGGCTTTAACAACTTGAATAGTTATTTAACACACATATATATATATAAACCAAGTTATAAAGTGTGTAAGATACACACCTTTCACTACCGCAAGTACTAAAATCCGAAGACCCGATCTACCGCACTAGATCACCTTGTCCTACAATCGGCCAATATTTAAATTATAAACAAAGGCCATTCGGCCATACTACTAAATCCCAATGAGTTATCACTTGAAATACCAAGTCTTACCTAAAACTTACCCAAAATGATTTGACAAAGAAACGAGGCTTAGATTGATTGCTTCCAACGTCCCGAGGAGCCTAAAAGAAATTAATTTCTAAGAATGATTAGAACCTTGCAACAATTGCCCAAAATTCGGCCTTTGTCCACAAGAGGAACAACATAGAAACAATAAAAAGACTAAGGAAAAACGGCCATAACACTTACCTATCTTCCAAAACCGATTGAAGAAAACCAAATGAAGTCCTACCCTTGAAGAAATTCGGCCAAGACAAATCAAATAGGATATGAGAGTTTCGGCTATGATTTTGAAAGAAAACAATTGATATTCGGGTCAAAAGAGATGAAGAATTAGTATGGCAAAGAAGAAAAGAAAAAGAAAAAAAAATGAAAAGGGAAGAAGGATGATTCAGCTTTAACAACTAATGAAAGAAAAATCAAGGGGAAAGGGGAAGAAAGAGATTCGGCCAAGAAGAAAGTAAAAGAAATGTTGTGATTTTGAACAATATTCAAAAGAAAGAAAAGAGAGAAAATGGGATTAAGAGATTCGGCCAACACCTATTTTACCAAAGAAGAAAAGTGCACAAAAATGCACAAAGTTCAAATGTAGTTTCGGTTTCAAAAGGAAAAATGAGAGAAAGAGAATGGTATTTGGTTCAACACAAAAAATGAGAGCTAAAATCCAAAGCAAATTTGCACAAAAATGCCTAGGTACATTCGGCCAAAGAAGGAGTTTTTGGAGAGAAAAGAAACAAATGCCAAAAGGTGCACAAATGCTAAAGTTGGCCAACTATCCTTCCCCAAACCTCCTATCAATATTCGGCCACCCCCCTAGCCATACATGCCGTCCACATACATGCACTAAAGGCCTTGAAATAGTTTCCAAAACATCTTCCTTAAGCCAAGCCTTGAGATCCTCTACATTCCCAAAGTTGAAGGAATTTTATCCCCAAAATCTAGCAATTCTATCCCTTATTTCATGCTTACCATAACCTTAAGTCTTCTTGTCATAAAAAGAAAGTTGTCCATCTTATCCATATGTATAGTTGACCGACACTTAATGCTAGGATGTACAAAAATAAAATCCTCAATATGCTTTCCATGCTACTCGAACCACTTCCCTCAAGCAACCTTTCAAGCTCCTTATCCACTATGCCACTAACTCCTCATGTGCTTTAATTTAACACTTAAATTATCTTAAGTGTCAAGCTCACTTAATCCACTTCACTAAATTTTCCACACTAAAAATTATTCTAGCTTAGCTAATATTTCCAAGCCTTCACACAAATATACTAAGCACACAATAACAATCATATCCGAGCTAACACAAATAACAAGATGATACTCTAATATTTTTAGGATGTTACAATTTGGGTTTCCCAAAACACACCAGAGAGCATCAAAATGCTAACAGAGGCACTGAACTGCAATCCCGTACATGTGCGCGTCTTAACCCTATTGGCATGTCAATTGTATCCTAATCATTTACTACATTCAAACGGGCATTTTAACTGAACTCATCACATTAACAAATCAGAGGCACTTCCATAAAATCTGTACACATACTATATATCCATTACATCCATTCCGATATCATATGATTCATATTTCACAACCATTTCTGAACTTCCAAATAAGTACACTTTTACTTTATACCTATTTATAAACAATTCATAATTAAAATTCCATTACCAAATATTCAATCACATTTAAAATTTAAATACAAAACAACATAATTTATTAACATATATACTTATTCATTAATGCTATGAACTTACCTAGAATATGCTATCAATTGACTCGTAGGGACTAACCCGTGATTTTCCCTTTTCCTCAGTTATCCTCTGTACAATTCAATTCTTGATCTATATAATGATTAAATTCAATTTATCAAATTAAAATACATTATCAAACTTATTTCTATGCATATGCTCATAAAATTTCATTTTTTTAGAAATTTTCCCTAAACTTTTACACTTTATTCAATTTAGTCCCAAAACCCAAAACTTTCAAATTATCACAATTTCAACAATTTTCAAGCTAGCCAAATTTTCATACAAACTATTATAGCCCATAATTATTTAGAATTTATAAGAATTTCATGTCAAATTTTATATTTTATCATTTCAATCCTTTAATTAAAAACTAACTAAAATCACTTTACAAAATTGTCCTAATGAACAACCAAAACTACAAATTCATCATTTAACTCAAAAACACCTAGAATTCATCAATGGTAAATTTAAAAACCTTTAATAGTTTTACAAAATAGTCCCTGGGTTAGCTAGGTTAAGCTACAACAATCTCAAAAACATAAAATTCACTAAAAATGGATTAAGAATTCATACCATGCAAGAGACACTCAACGACCGAACCTTCAAAACCCTCCCATGGTGTTTCATTAATTTTTTTGGTGGAAAACATGTTAAGGAAAATGATGTTCATTTTATTTTATTTTTTTACTTAAGTTTTAATTACTTAATTACTATTTTAACCTTTAATAAAACATACATTTTAACTAAAATTTATCCTTAAACCGCCCCACTATGTAACAATGGTATATTTTTCATATAAATCCTTCCACTTATGTTAACTAATCCGTTTAATCATTAAAATTCAATAGCGATTAAATTTTACATCTTTTACAATTTATTTTTTTTTCTTTAATTAACAAATCAAATAATAAAAATTTTTAACTGAAATTTCACATACCCATATAATAACTCTGTAAATATTTAATAAAAATATTTACGGGCTCGGTTTTTCAAAACAAAGTCTCTATACATCATCTTCCAAAACCACTTGACTGTTGGGACAAACCACTTATCTTTACTATTTGTTCAATAAACTAAAATTTATCAAATCAAAATTTAATATATAACTATAGTTGACTCATATAAATTAAATAATAATTATTATGGACTTACTCATCAAACTTGTGGTCCCAAAACCACTATTTTTGACACCACTAAAAACGGGATGTTATAGAGTTAGTCTTCTGTCCTTAGAATTGATAAAGTCTACAAATTATTTTCCCGTCTTTATTTTTATGCATTTTAATTATTTTTATAAAATATGATTTTGCATCACCTTAGGATTTATCCTAATATAGTTTAATTAAATAACTAATTAGATTTGTCAACGTAGAAGTTAGAGACAATTTATTCTATATCAAACTATAAGTATTTTGTTGGTTCATAAAAATAAACACCAAATTAATCAAAGATACCAAGAAAAAAACTATATTGATAAAAATCATTTTTATGAATTTATTGCAAGACATCAAAAATGATTGAAAGTAAAGACAAAAATCATTATGATTTGTTTGTTCTTGAAAATATTTTATCCCCTAACCACCGACGAGAATTGCGAATTCGAATTTCTTTCAATTCAAGAGATAAAAATGGTATGCATAGAAATGCAATATTTTTAAATAATGTAAAAAATTGTGGTCAAGTTTTGACTAAAAACAAACATCTTGATAGTGATAAAAAAAACTAATTAAATTAAATTTATTTCTTTGGCCCAATTATCGATTAAAAGATTTAGCTTGTATGAATCGATATTGGTTTAATACTAATAACGACAGTCGTTTTAGTATGATAAGGATCTGTATGTATCCATATCTGAAAATTAGTTATTGGTACATTTTAATGGTACATTTTCCCCTATATTATGTATGTATTGTGCTGGATATATGAAAACAAATAGATTGTCACAAGGATTGTCTTACATTTTATTCTGATACATGATACTAATTTAATGACATACATATCAACTAGATCGCCAAAAGAATCAACAAAATCCTCTTATTTGAACTCTCAAATTTTCTTTTTTGTAGAAGTCTTTCACTCTTTTTTATCCCTATACGAATCAAACTAAAACCCGGATTGATTAATTTTATTTGAAAAAAATGATAAAGTTCATAACGAACTTAAAATATCATGTATATCAAAATGACTAGTATTATTATTACTGATTAGTAAAATTCACGTTAAAAAAAAGGGGGAAATTTTTTGGTTTTATGGTAAAAAATTCATTCATCTCAGTTATTTTTCAAGAAAAAAAAAAGAAAACAGGGGGTCTATTGAATTTCAAATAGTTAGTTTCCCCAATAAGATAGGAAGACTTACTTCACATTTGGAATTGCACAAAAAAAGACTATTTATCTCAGAGAGGTCTGCGTAAAATTCTAGGAAAACGTCAACGACTGATATCTTATTTATCAAAGAAAAATAAAATACATTATAAAGAATTAATTTGTGGGTTGGATATTCGGGAATCAAAAAATTGTTAATTTGCAAATTTTAAATTAGTCGATTTATTAGATTTTCATTTTGATGTACTTGTTTTCGTTTTGAACAATTCATGTAAGAATGAATCAAGGAAAAACTTATGAATCTATCAGCTACAGAAAAAGACCTTATGATAGTTAACATGGGGCCTCACCACCCATCAATGCATGGTGTTCTTCGTCTCATTGTTACTCTAGATGGTGAATATGTTGTTGACTATGAACCAATATTAGGTTATTTACACAGAGAAATGGAAAAAATTGCAGAAAACTAAACAATTATACAATATTTGCCTTATGTAATACGTTAGGATTATTTAGCCACTATGTTTATGGAAGCAATAATCGTAAATGGACCAAAACAATTGGGGAATATTCAAGTCCCCAAAATGGCCAGCTATATCAAAGTAATTATGTTGGAGTTGAGTCGTGTAGCTTCTCATCTATTATTGCTTGGACCTTTTATGGAAGATATTGGTGCACAGACCCCATTTTTCTATATTTTCAGAGAAAGAGAATTAGTATATGATCTATTCGAAGCTACCACCAGTATGAGAAGGATGCATAATTATTTTCGTATCGGAGGAGTGGCGGCTAATCTACCTTACGGCTGGATAGATAAATGTTTGGATTTCTATGATTATTTTTTAACAAGAATTATTAAATATCAAAAACTTATTACTTGAAATCCTATTTTTTAGAACGAGTTGAAGGGATAGGCGTTATTGATGGAGAAGAAGTAATAAATTGGGGTTTATCCAGCTCAATGCTATGAGCATCTGGAATCAAATGGGATCTTCAAAAAGTTAATCATTATGAGTGTTACGACGAATTTGATTGGGAAATCCAGTGGCAAAAAAAGATTCATTAGCTCGCTATTTAGTCTGAATCAGTGAAATGACAGAATCTATAAAAACAATTCAACAAGCCCTGGAAGGAATTCCATGTGGTCCCGATGAGAATTTAGAAATCCGATGCTTTGATCAAGAAAGGGATAAAGGAGGTAGAGGTGCAGAGAGAACCAGGAGGATTCCCTAGAAGCAGCCACCCTTGAAAGAGTGTGTAATAGCTCACTGATCGAGCACTTTTGCGCCGAAGATGAACGGGGCTAAGTTGTAACAGCTTGATTTTGGGGCCAGTCGGAACAGTGGTTTCGGGACCACAAATCTGACATAGAAAAAAATTTATTTTTATTACATTTCTATGGTCTACAGTTTTACAATATGATTTCACGAAAATTTTGTTCGAAAATTTTGACGTTTGGGCACTCAATTTAGTAAAAAGGACTAAATTGTAAAAAGTGCAAAAGTTGAGTTCTACATGTTAGAGGTGCCTAATTTCTATGAAATTTTAAATTGAAGGTCCTTAGATGGTAATTAGACCCTTTGTTAAGTTAGTGGACAAAAATGGACATGGTGAGATAAAATTTCAAAGTTTTAAGTGAAGGGCATTTTGGTCATTTGGTAAATAAAAGAATAAAAAGGGAAATTAAAGCCAAAATTTGCTCATCTTTCTTCAACCTTGGCCGAAAATTGGAAGAGCACCATAGCTAGTGTTTTTTCATCTTTCAAGCTTGATTATAAGTACATCCTAGCCCCATTTTTAATGCTCTTTATGTTTTTGAAGCCGTTATCACTCGATCTACCTATTTCTACCATTAATTTAAGAAAAGATCAAGGTCTAGGATTTGACCCATGTTGGATATTTGTGTATTTTTATGTCTAATGGTAGATTATGGATGTTTGATGTGTGATAAACAACTTTTGTTAGGTGGTTTTTGATGAAAATGTCAAAAGGACCTCTTTGTAAAAAGATTATAAAATGTGTGTAAGAGTGTTATTAAATGAAAAATATGGACTGCTATAGGTATAAAAGAGGATTAGCTAGGCTTGGGAATCGAAGAAATTGAATGGATTTCATTTTTCGAGCCTAAGGGAAAAAATGTAAATATGTTAAAGTTTAGGGGCAAAAATGTAATTTTTCCATAATGTGATTTTTGGACTGAATTGAATAATATGAGTAATAAATGAGTTAAATTTTCTATTATAGATCAAGAGAAACGAGGTTCGGACCTAGATCGGGGGAAAAACAAAGTATTTGACGATTAGGTCCCATTCCTACTATTTTTGTACCGAGGTAAGTTCGTATGTAAATGATGCATTGTTATTTATGCTTTAATTGCTTATGAATTGTGATTTACTCTTGAATGAAATCGACAAAGTTCGACAAATGAGAAATCCCAGTTGAACCTTAGGAATAGGTAGGATACAAATGTCATGACATTAGGGTTAATTAAGATTACGTGTAAGACCATATCTGGGATATGGCATCGATATGAGATTTCGTGTAAGACCATAGCTGGGCTATTGGCTTCGATATGAGATCCCATGTAAGACCAAATCTGGGATATGGCATTGGTACGGTACTATTTGTGTGAGATTCCCCAAGTATCCTTTAGTATTCCAAGTGGTTCAACGGGAAACGTAACGAAAATGTTAACGTTGCGAAAGACCATGGTGTATTGTCAATTGGTACAGGTATGTACGTAGAACTTATGCCTAATGAGCTCGATATGTGAAGAATCTCTCGGTAAGGTTATGATTGTGCAAGATATGATATTAAGGTTTCTAATAATATCCATGCCAAGTTGGACTATGAGATTTTTAATGACATCTATGTTAATTCATTTCATGTTAGTTGCATGATAAATGTGTGTTTATGATGCTTATTATTTGCATAGGAACTTACTAAGCTTTAAAGCTTACTCCCTTTTCTTTTCCTTTGTCTTATAGTGTCACCAAGCCAGCTCGGGGATCGGAGATTGTCGGAGATCCATTCATACTATCAAATTTCCATTCTGGGTACTTATGATTACAATATTTTGAGTTATGGCATGTATAGGGACTTGGTGTTTTTGTTATGTGTCATAATTGATTTGGCCATATGTGTTGGCTTCAATAGTTGATAATTCATTTTGTAAATGGCCATTTGATATTGGCTTATATTGGTCAAGTATATATACATATGATGATGTTTTCATGAATGTGGGAAATTGCATGGTTTGAGATGCTAAGTATGTGATGTTTGTATGTGATAAATGTTAGCATGTAAATGATATGTGGATGTTTTGGGTATGGCTGATTGGGTTGAAAGTATATGCTTGGATTGGTGCTATGATTTGTTGTGTAGGTTGGTGCATGGAAGGGTGGAAAAAAGGCTTGGTAAATAGCCTTATATTTGTCCACACGGGTGGACACACGGGCGTAAGTCTAGGCCGTGTGCGACACACGTTCTGCCCCACGGGCGTGTGTTTCGGCCATTTGTCCCCTGCACCTTAATTGTTGCAAAACAGAATGCTCAGTAATGAGCACACAGGCAGAGACACGGGCGTGTGTCTCAACCGTGTGGATGGCACGGCCACGAACATGGGCGTGTGCTCTGGCTGTGTGAAGTCTGCACCTATTTTATGAAAAATTATGAAAGTTTAATCGATCACACAGCCTAAGCACACGGGCGTGTGACTTGACCGTGTGACCTCAATTTGCTGATGACGTCATAAACAGAAAGCTCCCTAATTTGAACACGGCCTAAAGCACGGGTGTGTCCCGAACCCACACGAGTGTGTGACCCATTTTTCATGAAAAATTTTCTAGGTTTTCCAAAAGTTTCCAAAGTTCTCGGTTTAGTCCCGAACCACTTTCGATGCATGTTTTTGGGCCTCGTAGGTTCATTTTAGGGACGATATGAAGGTTTTTGAAAATTTTTAAATTTGAGTGGAAATTCCTGTCTCGGTTTTCAATGTTTGCTTGTGAATAAGTTCGGTAATACCTCGTACCCTATCTCGACATCAGATACGGGTAAGGGGTGTTACATAAGTGATCTGCCAAAGCTGTGGGATGTAAAAATGCATCGGTAGGGGAGCGTTCCGCCTTAGGGGGAAGCACCCACGTAAGCGGGAGTAGACGAAGTGGAAGCCAGAATGTCGGCTTGAGTAACGCAAACATTGGTAAGAATCCAATACCCTGAAAACCTAAGTGTTCCTCCGCAAGGACCATCCACGGAGGGTGAGTCAGGGCCTAAGATTAGGCCGAAAGGCATAGTCGATGGAAAAAAGGTGAATATTCCTATACTACCCCTTATTGGTCCCGAAGGACGGAGGAGGCTAGGTTAGCCGAAAGATGGTTATCAGTTCAAGAATGCAAGGTGCCCCTGCTTTTTCAGGGTAAGAAGGGGTAGAGAAAATGCCACGAGCCAATGCTCGAGTATCAGACGTATGGCATTAAATTAACCCATGCTATACTCTGAGGAAAAGCTCGAACAATCTTCAACAAAAGGATACCTATACCCGAAACCGATGCAGGTGGGTAGGTAGAGAATACCTAAGGACCTAATAGTACCCATTTTTTGGAACGTCCAGTGCGAAAGACACAGAATGGGTAAGTCTCCAATCCCTAAAACGAACTATGTAATGTACTTTTTCCACTGAGTTACGGGGGGCATTTTACCAGAGGTTTATATTGTATCAATCTACCCTTGTGTGCGTGATTCTTGTTGAAGTATATACTCGGGGTGGGTGCAGGGCGAACGATTTCAAAGTGGATGTAACATCCTGGAAAGGGCCTATGCATTTTTGGTTTAATTGTATGAAATGTCAAGTCTCAAGTACTATGAATAAATTTTTGAATATTTTGGAAACCTAGAAATGCATGGAAATGGAAATGAACATTTTGGAAACTTGAACATTTTGGAAACTCAACATTTTTGGAAACTGAACATTTCTGAAACTGAAATGTAAGAAAATGGTCAACAACAGAGCCGATCGAAAATTTTAGGAAACTTAGAAATGATGCCGAAATGTCAAATTTTAAAGTTCAAAATAGGAAATAAGGGCTAGAGGGCCTTAAAAGAAAAAGTTGGAGAAGTTTGACACACAAACAGGCTTGGAAAAGTGGTCCAAAGATGCCACTTAGGGCCTCCTCTGGAAATGGCGCCATATGCAAGAGGAATGGGCCTGAGTTCGAGTCACTTGAGAAGCAAATAAATAAGTTTTATTTTTGCTTCCAAAGGTGAGGTGGACGGCATGGGTTTCTAGAAAAGGAAGAGTTTTATTTGCATAAATATGTGAATAATAAGGGATAAATAATGGATTTATTTTAGATTATTTTCAAGAGATAAATGTGGATATTATTTCTTTTATTTTGATAGATAAGGAAGAGATAAAAGAGGATTATTATTAGTATTATTTTTATTAAGAGATAATTATTGGATTAAGTTTTATTAAAGTGATAAATCAAGGGATAAAGCTATCAAAATAGAAGAGTGGTGGCCAAGTAAAGGACTCTAGCTAGTAATTTTGGCTATAAAAGGAAGAGTAAGGCTATTCTTCATTCATTCTTTTCTTTTCAAGAAAACCTCTGTAGAAATTCTCTAAAGTTTCTCCTCTTCTCTCTGCCGAATTTTCTCTCGCCATTATTCTCTTTTTCTGTTTTCTTTTCTTCTTCTATTACAAACACAATCAAAAGCCAAAGATACCAATAGCCCTAGTCGATTTCTCACTAAAGCCTCAAGAGCCGAAATTGTTATCCACATCAAAGCCATAGCCGAGAATCACGCTAAGGGTTCAAGCAAGAGTTCCATCAAATTCTTCATGAGGGTAAGATTAGGTTAGATTCTCATTCTATTTCTTTTAAGGTGTCGAAATTAAGATTCTAATACCCTTAATATCTCATTGTCAAGAGATCTTTCGGGATTTACTAAGTGTCAACTACAAGGAAGGAGAAGTTCTTTTCCCGAAGGTACACCATAAGTCGCGTGTTCCCTAGTTATTCGGTGAATTTCGGATTTAAGAATCTAAGGTAAGTCATATT